>BGNK01003964.1:44596-62662 GCA_003297005.1 Symbiodinium sp. clade A Y106
TGCAGAAGATGAGAGCTCATGTGGTTTGCATTCTTTTTGCCAGCTTACCAGAATACATGCACAAGGCGGCGAAGAAGTACACAGACCGAAGCAAGAACAAGGAGGACTCCGACAAAAAACGTGCCGATCGCGAACAGAAATTCGATGAACTTATTCAGGCGTACCCGAAGGTTGCTTTAGCGGTTTTCTTCCGAGAAATGGAGGAACGTTTGATTTCTGTATGTTTAGCCACGAAAGAGCAGATGGAGCAAGAGTATCGTCGTGTTAGGCGCGGACAGCAGTTGACGATGCTTGAGGACCANGTTTTCTTCCGAGAAATGGAGGAACGTTTGATTTCTGTATGTTTAGCCACGAAAGAGCAGATGGAGCAAGAGTATCGTCGTGTTAGGCGCGGACAGCAGTTGACGATGCTTGAGGACCAGGTCTACAACATGAAGTCCGATTTGCAAAAAAACGGCTTAGCCCACCTGGACTCAAGGATGACGAAGATTTTCCAACAGAGCAAGTCCAAGGGCAACATGGTTGGCTCTGGTTCAAAAAGCGAACAAGACAAGCATCGTCGCAGCAACAGCACAGCATCCAAACACAAACACAATACTTCCAGTCGAGCTCGGAGCAAAGGCAAAACAAACAGAAGCAACAGCAGAAAAAATCAAGCACCCGTCAGGTCCGCTTCAGCTCGCCGTCGACAAGCGCAGATGAGAACAAGTTCCAAAACATCGCGACAAGACGCAAAGACATCTTCTACGAGAGGACGATCCAACTCGCAGCGGCAAGTTTCGGGCAACCGAGACTCAAAATCAAGGCAGTCAAAAAGTTCCGCGAGATCTATGACAAGCCACCGCAGCTTCAGCCGCCACACATCCCGCAGCAAAAACAGCCAGTCGCAGCACGGCAGCAGGAACAGCAGCCGCAGCAATGCAAGCCGCGTGACATGTACATGAACCTTCGAAATCTCCGCCGTTGCNTTCAGCCGCCACACATCCCGCAGCAAAAACAGCCAGTCGCAGCACGGCAGCAGGAACAGCAGCCGCAGCAATGCAAGCCGCGTGACATGTACATGAACCTTCGAAATCTCCGCCGTTGCAATTTTGGCAACAAACGCCGCGGACACCAAAGCAAAGCTACACCCCATGTACAGCGTGAATCGCCCCGCAACCTTGCAGCTCTTTTCTTTGAGTATGTACAGCAGCTGACCCTTGGTTGATCTGGTTTTGATTCGGAAGTTCATTTCTTTGCATCATACAGATATTGATCCAGAGACTTTCCTCCAGCAGCGCAAACTCTACTCGTCCTTGGAGACAAACTTATTCCTTTGGCGCGGTATTGCCGTGCATCTTTCCAGTCATCAGTACGAGACCTTGTACGCAAGGTCAAACTACGGCTTTTCTTCGACAGCATGCCCAAACAAGCAGCAGAACCACACTCCTTTCTTCAAGAGGTTCCGATTGCCTTCATCTTTCAACCCGAAGCTGAATGCAGAGATCGAACAAGAATTGGAATCATGGTGCGAGGGCTTATTGTCNCAGCAGAACCACACTCCTTTCTTCAAGAGGTTCCGATTGCCTTCATCTTTCAACCCGAAGCTGAATGCAGAGATCGAACAAGAATTGGAATCATGGTGCGAGGGCTTATTGTCAAAGGCCAGCAGCCTCCAATCCTGGGAGCCGCAGCCCACTATGCCGTTTTATATCAAAAAAGCTCTTAGCTGGCTACAAGCTAACAGAAGCTCGGTTTGCAAGATCTCCGCAGACAAAGGGTATGGTCCTGTTTACATTTCTGCAGGTTATCTTCGCAAACAATATCTTCGGGAAACCGTCGACGGTGCCTTCACCGAAGTTTCAGACAACGAGCTCATGTGGTCTTTGATTTCAGCTTATGACCTTTTACGATCCCTTTGTGATCGTGCTTTTCAAAACCACTTGATTGATGTTGGGACGATGAACTTTATTCTACAGCCACTCCGCGATCTGGGATTCCGCAATCCAAGTAAAGCCTCACTACCTGCAGTTTTGTCATGCTTGGGCAAAATCCGATATCTCGTGAAGCTACACAAACCAGGATGCAAGTTACGTCGGGTCGAGGTTGATACGCGGTCCCCCTTCAACAATCTGACGATCTTCGTTTCCAGCATCTTGCGAAAGGTAGTTCGCATTTGCGAGACAACGGTCATGGACTCGAAACAAATCTTGTTGGATTTATTGGACCATCCGCCTCCACTCGGACATGATGCTCGCCAGTTGGTCTTTGTAGCTGCCGATTTGGAAGATTTCTACCCACGCATAAACTTGGACTCATTGCAGGTTTCGCTNGTTCTGGATTGGACAACTACTACGGCGTGAATCAGGCTGCCAAGGACTTTGTTGCGAAGCTAGTCCTCATCATCCTACACAACAAAGCGGTTTTCATCAATGGCAAGGTCTACAAAAAAACACGGTCTTTAAGTATTGGTGAGCGCATAGCTACCGATGCTGCAAACATACACCGAGAACATCATTTCAGACCTCTTGTGAGTCAGGCTTTTGAAACTGGGCTACTATCCAAATATGATGGTTATGTTGATGACACCGCCAGTATTTTCCTTGGAAATCAAGCTACTGTTCAGTCTTTCTTGTCAGCTCTTCAGCGCATTGACACCGAGCAGTTCAAACGGACTTTCAATTTGTCCGTTTCACGACTCGATTTCTTGGATCTTTCCATCAGGTATGACGGAGAGCAGTTGCACACCTTCGTGCACCGCAAGCCGCAACACAATCCACAGTATCTTCATGCGTACAGTGAGCATCCTNGGAGAGCAGTTGCACACCTTCGTGCACCGCAAGCCGCAACACAATCCACAGTATCTTCATGCGTACAGTGAGCATCCTTTGCCATGTCGAAAACATATCTTCAAAAGTCAAGTTGCGAGTTTCTGGTCTTGAACAGCACAGAGTCAGGTTTTCTTGACGACGTGGAATCTATGCGACGACAGCTCGCAAATAGATTGCATCCAGAATCATGGCTTTCGCAGGCTACTTACGATGTGGATCGTCGGATGAGTTTGTTGCACAAGCTTCGAAGTCGGCATCTTCGGTGTGAACCTGAAATCCCGTCGACCTCTTCAGTGAATTGTATTGTCTGCAAGCTCGAGAACAGTAACGTGACCAAACGACTTGGACTTCAAAAAGCATGGACCATGCTGAAAGCTAGATTGTCACGTTTTGAAGCATATAAACAGTCAACACTGCCCGAGGCTACGTTGACAGTGGCATGGAAATGTTCTTTCAGTCTTTTCCGGCAAACCTACCGGTACAACTTCGCACCGGGGGCTTTTTATGTGCATGCACATAAAAAGTAGCAGCACAATGTCCCGGCTAACACTGATCAACAGCTGCTTACCGCAGTTGTATGGCTGACGCGTGCCTAAATGGCACGAAACCGGTACCCGTAGATCAGTGCCCGAAAGCGACGCTTGCGCTCCTTCCTTGAGTAGTGTGTTCTCGCCGTGAGACACCTGGTTTTGGAGAGCTAGAGCTAGAGCTAGAGATAGAGCTAGAGCTAGAGCTAGAGATAGAGATAGAGATAGAGATAGAGATAGAGAGAGAGAGAGAGGGAGAGAGATCGGGATCGGGATCGGGATGGGGAGAGAGAGAGAGAGGGAGGGGGAGCCGAATCCTCCGCTGCAGCCAAAGCTCCTGGTTATGCTCCAACCGCACCCAACATGGCACCTCCTCGGCTTTGAATCCAATGCTTCGTTTCCGCACCGGTACTGGGTGGACTGAGATGCGTGCTTCGCCTGGAGCGGCTCGCGGATACGCCTGAAGCAGCAAGCAGTGGAAACTGGAGACTCCTCCTGTTGACCCAGCTCGTGTACATTGGCAACTTGGCAACCTCGCCTTCTGAGGATGCAGTGCGAGTGCAACCAGCAGGGCCGCCATGCCTCGCGCTGCGTGCGTATGTGCCTGCGCGCGCAGTGGCGTGACGTGGCGTGTGGTTGAACAGGAACTGTTGCGACCACGATGCCCTTTTGTCGAACTTCGTTGTGCGACAGGTGGATCTCCTGGATCAGGGAAGCTGCCGGAACTGCATGCGCAGAGCCCTGTCCTACCGGTGGAACCTTTCCTGGCTCGTAATACTATATACAAATGTAAATAGCATGTCGGATACTCAAGCTGCAAGGGCACAGCATTGAACGCAGCATTTTCTCACTATCTCCGACTGCACACGATGTAGTTTGTAGTTTGCAGTGCAGTGGTTCTGGTTGTTTGCCAGGATAGTGTGATTTCCAGACTGAGAACCAAGGGCCCTGATTCCAAGACATCGAACAGACCGTAACGCTGCGCATTGTCTTTCATACTGATTCTCCTGCTCTTTTCCGTGCACCCACTGACCTGCCCTCCTGCTTTCTCCCACCCTGCTACCTTTCCTCCCTGTACTGTCCCGTCCCTTTGCCCTCATTGAAAGCCTTTTCCCCAGTCAAAGGGAGTGGCAGAGGCGCAACAAGGGAGCGAGGAGAACAGGAACGTAAGTTGAATACGGTACTACCACAAACGACAATACCGCTTAAACATCGTCAATTGCCGAACCGAGCCGTATGATGACTGGAGACGCTCTCGGGCTCCAAATGCTGCACGGTTTCAAAACATCAGACTCCAGGAACAACTGCGTGAGGACCATCGCCCGCATCTCTCAAGGACCAAGATGTAAGAACAGCCAGCGTGACGAAAGCCCCATCGGTTGAGGTCAGCTTGATGGGCCACTATAAACGGGCTCTGCTACCGCCAGGCTGTCCGATTCCGAGACAAACTGTTTGAGGTTCTGCTCAAATGACTCTGTCGTGTCGCCCGATGCATTAGACTCCGCCGGTGGGGTGGGTGCTGCTGGAAACTGCAGCACCTCCAGCGGTTGTCGACAACTTCACACCAAGTCATGTTACTCCTGCGCACAGGCTGAGCATGTGAGGCTCCAAATGCTGTAGAATTTCAACATGTCTCCACATGCTGTAAATGGAGGAAGCGGACCAGGGACCAGGGGCCGAATAGATTGCAACACAAAAGCAACGTGATTCAAACGCATGCATTGGCTATGTTTTGCGTCAACGCCTCCACTGCCTGCTTCTGATGCCAGACGAGTGATGCAATGTTTTGACATGTCGCATCGCCGACCTGCCAAAATCGCACACTCGAAGCTGTTGCTTCGTTGTGGCTGCGACGGCTCTGCAAAATCAGTCGGCTCGCCTGGTTCTTGTGTAGCTTCAGCACACGGAGCCTCGCATGACCTGACAAGGACAAAGGCACATTCGCTTGGCACGAGCACGAACGGGCACATGCCATGCGCCTTGCCGGCGTTTGCCAAAGCCCTGCAACCCTGAAACCAGCATGGCTCCAGCCTCTGCAGCTTTGCTCTTGGAGGCGCTTTGACTCGGCTACGGTCGTTCAGGCACCTCATCGGAGAGATCGTTCTCCGAGGCGTCCAGCCTCCAAGGCCAACAGTCAAACCTCTGGCCAGAAATCCCCCCCAGCCCCCGACTCGAGCACAAGCTCCACGGTGGGGTCCACACAGCGTGCCTTCCCCAAAGAAGCTCATCTTCCGAAACACAAGAACCGCAAGAACCGCAAGATGCAGGTGAGGGGCGCAAAAGGCGCTCATGGCCAGAAGCAGGGACTGGACATCGGACTCCTGAAGTCCCAGCGCCTCTTCGCTTCGCGCGACGCAACCACGCATGGCAACATGAAAGGCAGTGCCGCCTTCACCCTCACGGATAAAGTGGAGGAGCCGTAGGTGTGCCTTGGCTCAGATCAATGTAGGAGCCAAGCCTCTTTCGAGCAACAGGCCGTCAGGGCGCTGAAGTTGGCAGTGGCGGTCCCACCAGGTTGGCAAACAGTGCTCCTGACAATCCTCGTCATCTTGCACTTGGCTCTCGAGCGAGGCCTTCGCCTGGACGCATCTGCTGTAGGCTGTAAGCTAATGCTGAGCAGGTGATCTCTTCCCACCTCTTCGGCCACATCCGACTCCATGAGCTGTCATGCTATGGAAAGCTGCGATGGCCCGTTGCTCTCCGTCGTGGCTGAAACTTAGACCTAGTGAATCTAGTGTCGCGAAAAGACACTCCCGGTGCGCAAGAAACATAGGTAGCTGGACAGAGACTTGGGCAGACAGAGAGATCTGCGGGACACATCAGTCACGGTCGCATGCATTCAATGTTTCTTTCTCGCATCTTCCGGATCCTCGTTCCAGAAACACATGATGCTCCGAGCTACTAGCTCTTAGCTCACTTGAGCAGCATGAGACCGAGGGCGAGAGCACGGGTATTTGCACAAATGTGGTCTGCACGGGCACGAACGGACGAAAGCGGACTGAAGCATCGAGCCTTCGACTGCGGGGATCCCGTTGGAAAGCGCGACTTCAAGTCCAGGCTGCCACTAAATGCAGTGACATCTGGTAACCGAACCTGCCAAGAGAACCCTTCCAGTCATGAAGGCTTTCTCTGGCTCCTTTGACGTCCCAGTCCTGGAGCATCTCATGCTGCACGATCAGCTGCTGGCACGTTGGCAGCTCCACCAGCTTCACCTCATGTCGCTCCAACTGTTTCGCTCCACCCGGGTTCTGAATCTCGGCCCGATGCTGATTTTACCCGTTGCCGGGATTCCTCGCCTGCACGATCGAGGCTTTTCGAGATAAAACTGACGGGGGCATCACGATGCCTAAGGGGCCTCTGCGCTCTGAGGGTGCCTGCACATGGACGCAGGCCATGCTATGCCAGGAAGGCAGAAAGAAGCTTACATGCTGCTTCAGGCCTGCAGCCTTAGGCTAGCAGCACGCTCGGCGTCTCCGTCCCCAATCGAGATCAAGTTCCTGAGCTGATGTACAGAGTTACAGACTTCTAGTCAGCCCGTCTCGCTGTTCTTCGTGATACAAATACTTTCTCTTGAAGTCCTTCTCTGGCCTAGGGCCTACGGAAGCAACAACTGCAGGTTTGCCACGCAATCAACACCTCTCTCTTTCGATTCGATTCAATGTCGTTCAAGTTCGTGGGTGCTCGGGCGGAGGCTTTGGAATGCGATGCCATCCACTCCCCCGCAGCAATGATGCCAAGCACAGTGATACGCCGCAACTGACTTCTAAGCTCCTGGCGAAAACTTCTTGCATTCTCGTCTGAAGGTTGTGATCCTGAGCGTGAGAAGTTGGCCAGCACGATCAGAAACAGGGGAAGCCGTTCGAAATTGCAGTGCCCACTGGCACACCAAGTGGCTTAAAGGTCAGGGGTGCGTGCATGGGCTTCGCATAGATCGGATAACTGCGAATCTGCGGAGCGAGCACAAGGCACATGACGATGGACTGCATGTGCCAGAGGCCGACATGTATTCAAGCTGGTCTCTTGCCGCCCCGCCGCGACCGGGGCACGTGCTTCATTTTGATCCGAGCTCGGATCCGCAGCGATCTGCACTGCCACTGGATGGCGCTTCTCGCTTTGCATGACAGAAGGCGGATGTAACATCGGCTACAGACAGTGGCGGCGTGCCTCAAAATTCAAATTCCTCACATGGCACACTCGGCGAGTGTAAAATGGCTTTCTCTGTTGACAATCTGCAGACCGAGATTTCGAGACGCATGAAAGAGGCAGGAGATCGTCACGTCCGCCGTTTGTGCAGCGCCATGCGCTATGGCCAAAAGCCGCCGCTGTGTCAGCACTTCATATGAGACACAGGCAGTGTAATCACTAGTGGATTGGACGCACGGCCAGCTTGCAGTGAAACGGCTTAGCCAGACGAGCCCGTATCTCACTGTACCGGCTGAACTGGAGCCGAACTGCGTCAGTAGCATGACGGTGCAGACGAAATGTCGAGTCGCGAGCTACCCTGCCATAGTTCCCACACCAAGGTTGGAGATAGGCCGGCTACCATTGCGTTCTACTGATGGCTGTTCCGGAGTTGAGACGAGTTTCGCCTGAAAGACGACCCGAAAGCCTGTCTCTCTCTTGGTGCCAGGACTCACTGATTGCCTAAATGGTCAAGTGGCAGAGGACCGCACCTGTGGCAGACGCACACACCCACAGGACAAACGGCAAGCTTGCAAGCGAATCAAAAGCTGGGCAGCAGCACACAACTGGCATAAAGAAAAATTTGGAAGGCTTGACCTGCAGCCGTCGTGAGGACTCGATTCCAGGAGCTGTTGACGGTTAGCTGAGAAGCTCGCTAGCAGCTAGCAGCTAGCAAGCAACGAAGTGCAGGATGGTCCGAAACCTTGGCGCTTTTGCACGGGAAAACAGTAACCTCGAAAGGGTAATCGAACGAAACGTTGCGCCTGGCAACCAAGGACTTCTCAGACAGAGACACATTGAAATCTCAGGATCAACAACAGTGTGCAGAAATACATTTCATTGGCCGACTCCGTTTATTGACGCACATCAGTCTGGCACTGGCTCTTAAACCCAAGACCCTAAGCTCAAAGCTGGGCACTGAAACCCAAAAGACTAATGCTGGCCGCATGGCATGTCCGACTGCTCATTCGGCAGCGAAATTGGTGCGAACCTCGTCTGAACCTTGTCCTCTCTGTGCATTCAAAGATGTGCAGTTGGTCCAGAGCGGTTGACCCGGCAAGTTGAGCGATATGCCCTGCTTTCAAATGAGCTCCTCCCGACCGAAGTCACTTGAGAGAACCGTCGGGAAGCCGCGAGCGTCTTCTGGCAGTCCAGCGAAAGCCGACTTCTCGCTCTGCAGCTGTCAGTGCTTGGCCTGTCAGTGAGCTTCCAGAGCTCAAAGAACAGATGGACCTCAGCACAGCACCGCACAGCGGGGAAAAGAGAGGCTTCCCTCAGCTGGGCCAAGGGCTCGGAGTCGGAGTCTGGACAGCGCTCAGCTACGTCCTTGTTTTGGGACGCAACCGTCTGACACACTGCGCCTCACAGAAATCGACAATCCTTGGCCTCATCGCTGGACTTGGCACAGGGAAGCCTCTCGCGTGGCCTGCATCCGATGTCGTGGTTTGCACGCAAAACAGCCTCTTCTATGCTATGCCTGTGCTCACTCGAGAAGTCTCTAGCTTCAACCCGCGATGTGCCTCGGGGCTGGCGGGGGCTTCAAAGCCTGGCAAAGGCAGAATACGGAGGTAGTCTTTTTTGCGGAAGTCTTGGACTGTAGCACGAGCTGCGGCAAAGTCACTTCCTGGATCTTCTTGCTAGCAAGAATTCTTGAAGCTGCTGATGCTAGCTGATCCATGGCCTCGGCATCAAAGGCATTCGACAGAGTCGGCAAAGGTCCGCATTGACAGGAGCTCACCATGGATTCTGAGATCACGACTGCCTTATCCAGACTAACACTTCCGCCATGGTTCACGTCAACGGGCACGTGCCTCGCAGAGGCTCAGAGCCTTTCAGAACCTCCCAACACCTCCTGAGTAACTCTCAGCCAAGCCTTTGCGGAGGTGGCTGAACGCTTCTGGCAAAGAACTCCATGGCACCTCGCAAATCAGAGCGCTCCCCGTTTCCTCTCAGGTGCTTTGCATACGTCACGGCCTGATCAGTTTCCGCACATTGCTCGGGCAGCGGGTGTCCGGCCTAGGATTCCTGTCCTAGTGGGTCCAAAGGATGAAATCCATCTAGTGGCTATGGTCACATGGCATGTTCTGTACCGCCTTTGCAACAAAGTGTCGAAGCAATCCTTTGCCCGTTTGACTCCCTGGATCTGCAAAGACCTAGAGCCCTTCTCTACATTAGAGCACGCATACAGGCAGCGTGCTTCTTGAGCCATCGCCGGATGGAGAATCGCAACCACTCCAGGCAGCGCATGCATTATTCTCAGCAAGCACAACGGAGATCGGATCACGGCTGCATGGCTAGGCCTGTTGGAGGATCTGCGGCATGAAAATTTGGCAAGATTGGTCAACCTCCGGCCCGATTCCCAGGCAAGGAGCATCTCCACATCCCTCACCGAAGGACAGAGGAGACTACCCAGCCGGGGGCACTGTTCGTGATAATCACAATGTTGCCCAACCTCGGACATCAACACGCCATCGACCAAGAACACGGCACCACATGCAGCGAGCCCCGAGCGTAGAAGCAATTTGCAACGTCTGCGTCACCGCCTTCAGTTTTGTCCAACAGGCTACTGGCTACTGCATTTCATTTAGCTTGATACCAAGTATCACATGCGCCCCATAGAGCATAAATGCAATGCCGCGTGGTGCTCGGGGCCAAGCGGAGCAGAGACTGGCAAGCCTAAGTGACAGGCAGCGCCAATTCAAGACATGTATGACCATGCAGGAGCGATCAGGTGTGCTTGGAGCAGCACTGCCTCTGAACCTCAGGCCGCAGAGGTCCGCCTCTTCAGCTGTGGATAAGTCGCATTTATAAGAGTTGTTTAGCATAGATACCCCACGGAACCTGCCAACGCGTGGATGCGCTCAAGCCACGACCTTCGCGAGGCATTTTGTGTTGCAGCTTGCGATACAGACATCTTTGTTCCACACGTGGGAAGTATAGTGTCATCCCAATCAAAGACGAAGCAAGTCTCCTGGCGGCATTCCCAGCTCGCAAAAGTCTCGCATATGCCTCGCGTCTGCCTTTGGAGCTATCCATTGGCGGAATGTCGCATGAATCGGAGTCCAGCCGGGCCTGCTTTAACGAAGGCGACACCGGTCTGCCAGGCTCACCCTCGTCCTGGAGAACTCAAAGCAACAAGGAGGAAGCGGACTTTATCATTATCACTGCGTCCTACGCCTCGCTCCTGTGCGTCGGGGCGCCCATCGCCGGCGTCCATCAGGAGCGACCCAGCGCAGGCGGCGCCCCCATGGTCCCCCGAGGTCTTGGCCCAGAAAGCAACGGCAGAGGAGGAACGGCCCCCTGCACAGCTGTGAACTCTGGCTGCTGTTGAGTGCAGAAGAAAATCCACTGAGGTTCCCATGCAGGGCTCCTGCAATCCTACGATGCCCGACCCCCTTTTCAAAGCTCTCCGGTCTTGCGTGGTGCTGCCAGTTGAGCGTATGCTTTGACGCACTGGCGAAGCCTCAGTCTGACAATCTCAAAAGGCGCATGGGATCACCTCGAGCAATTGGGCACTGACTGCTCCAAGCCGCCGAGACTGCAGGAGTCCCGTCCTCAACCGATTGCAAAGCCCAGACGAGGCCAGATGAGATGAAACGGTGCAAGTCGTGCTACTGCACTCTTCCGAGAACGGTGCCCAAGCCGGTCATGCGCGGCATTGGACTCGACCTGGTCAGTTGACGATCGTCAGAGCAATTCAACAGACGAAACCCTTCGACTCGAGGTACTGACCAGATGTGAGGGAGACGATTCATCTCTCGCCACAACGAAGAAGCCTCGTAGAAACGCACAGTGCATGTGCGTCCAAAGGAGGTGAGATGGGATCTGGACCAAACTCTCCTCAAGCTTGCTGCCTCTCGCGAGCCTAAGCAGCTCGCTGTGGCATGCCCCCAGCTCACCACGGCAGCTTGTCTAAGACTAAGAATGCAGCTGGAGCGCCGCAACTCGGAGTTTTGTGGCGAAGTCCTACAGGACACGACAGTTCGTTCGACGTAAACATATCTATGTACAATGATTCGACTGCAAAATACCGTCATCTACAATTTAAAGCTCTGCGGATAATCTTTGGGCATCGGGCTCCACACCGTTCATCACGTGATTGCGAATTTGCGCAACCCGCAACTCCAGAATAAGGTCTGCAGAGACTGCCGCGATGTGCACTCGAAGTACAAAATTAGAACATAGCGGTGTTGTTTCATGACTTCCTACTCGCCCGGATTTGCCCACACCTGAGCATCAACCCGTACTGTTTCCCCATTAGTACAAACTACAGACCAACCCCGGGCGGGTGTGCCATTCCAGCGTTCCAATTCGCAAGCCCACGATTCCAACATTCCAACTTGTTGCATAACGAATGCTGTAGGAATCAAGTCATGCCATTGGTTAGGGCTCTGGCTTTGCGGCAGCTCTTCCGCCAACCTCCTCATCCTCCTTCCAACTTTCCGTGACTTCCTCCTCTTGCGACATGGACCACAACAACGCCTTCAGTCACGAAACTCCTGGGGCTTACTATCACCATCTCCCTTTGACGAGCTGGCATCGTCGATGCAAAGTTCGGCTCTAAATGGTGCGGCTGCCTCGGCCGATCTCGAGGGTTGGGATCGCTTTGAAGAAGATTGCCACGCGGTGCAGTCCGCATCAGGCGCATTCGGGCCTCTTGTTGGGTGGCTTCGATGCTTCGCCGGGAGAGGGAATGGCTTGACCGGGGTGACCTTCGACGGAGGCTGGTGTTCCTTGCGAGCACATGCAACACACATTGAACCATCTCATACGTTCACTGCTCCGGCATGATATTGCCGCGACGTCTGACAAGTACCGAGAGTTGCCGAGATGCATGGTTAAGAATCGCGACCATCGCGGCTGAATAGTATGAACCCAAACCCGAGGCACGCGGGGAGAATTCCCAAAGTGGGTCGGTGGATTTGCGTGCATTTGGATTCTGATCCTTCCTGTAACTTTCGCAGTCTCCGGGAACCGTGGTCACAAGCGAAACATCGAGGACAACAAGGACGAAGCACCAGGCTCTGCTCGAGACCCCCAGCCCAGCCCAGGGGGTCCTCCGAAGGTTGTAGCTCCTTTGCAAGTGCCTGCGCTATGAAAAAGGACCTTCACGAGCTGTCAAGCTACTGGCGCTCCCGCCTGCCAATCCACCTGCCAAAGATGTGCCGCTGGCCTTCAAACTGACACCACTGGTGTTGGTTTGCAGGTGTTCCGCCCCAATCGCAAGCAGAAACTGGGAGGATCAAAGGAAGCATAGCACACCTCGGCTCTTGGCGTGCGATCATCACCGAGCACCTCGCCCGGCCAACATCACTTTGCTTTGCCACAGGCGCTTCGGCTTCCGCATGCTTCCATGGGAAACGGAGCATGAGGGCAGCAGGTAACAAAACAAGTCAGAAATGAGCAAGACAACACTGGCGTGCCGCCAGCGTCGTGACAAATTCGTTCTGTAGGGTTACACAGCTTGCAACCACTCGGTTTTGAATACCTGCTTATGTGTGCGATTTGTGAAAACTAGCTGCAAACCGTGGCACCAGGACACCACAGTCTGTTCGTGCTCAGCCCTTGACCCAAGCAATAACTCCACGAGTTCAAGCTGGGGCGGGCTACTAGTGACAAATGGCATCCTTGTGAGGGGTGACTTCGTGTCCAAAAGATGGCGACCGCTTGGTGCAGATCGCGGGTTAGGCTTGGTTTTCAGGTCACGGTGGAGCCGTCAGGCGGCGTGGTGTCTGGGATCTTCATTTGTGGTTGGTGGCTGCGGCTCATGCTCACGGAGGTCGTCACATCGTGGGCCTGCGAATCAGGAGTTACTGGAAGGGTCTGCGGTGCTTGGGCGCCTCCAGCAATGTACTGAGCTCGCACGTGCAGTCCCACTAACGTTGGTGTTGAGCTCTCCATGCAGTGCTAACGTTTCTGCGTACCCTGGCATCGCCCTGCATAGTTTCTTTCGGCAAGGGTCGGGGTTCGGTCTGTGTAGGCTTCATTGTCGGCGTGCTATTGTCTCTGCTGTGCCTGAACTTTTCTCAGTTGTGTGCTGGACTTTGCTGGTCCTTTCTTTCTTCGTACACGTTGCTGTCGTGTAGCAGGACCTTCCCGTTAGGGAGTGCGTGCATTGAGCATCAGGTTCATGCACTGCGCAAGACGTGGACCTGGACTCAGGCCATGCACCTGTATCCGATGGCTGCTGCTGCTCATGACATTCGTGACCCACAAATTGCGCAGTTGCACCGAAGGCGCCGCGGCACCACGACCACGCGGTATGTCGTGTCACAGACGCATCCTCTGAGTGTTGGGCGTAATCACCGAAGCCATGGAAGCAGCCACCCCCGAGTCGATCTGCAACGGCAAGGGAGTTGAAAACCGAAAGACGCGGCCGGCGCCGCCCTTTCCATGCCTGGTACTGCAGGCAGGCCTGAAGGACAAAAGGAAAGGGTTAGGGTTCCACAGGGCGTCTAACTCGTTCCCTGCCTCCGAGCGCTGACCGACACCGACGGCGACCGCGAGCTCTTCGATCTGCGTCTCCTTGAGCCTCGCGAAAGCCTCCCCCCGAGTCGATCTGCAAAGAAATTCAGAAGCAGAGCTGTCGCTTTCCGCCTCTGGGAGTTCGCACCTCGCAGAAGGGATGGGACGGGTTCTGAGCTTCGCAGGGAGCATGAACTTTTCTGCACCGAGCTTTTTCCTTGCCCCAGGCATTCAGTTGGAGCCTAAGCGGAGGTCATGGTCAGGGCCAATTCGCAACCTGGATGTTGCCACTGCGTCTTGCCGGAAATACGGTCCCAGAAATACCTTGCCAAAATGCACACCTCAAGCTGCAGTGCACTCAAGCTCAATTCAGCTGAGCTTCTCAATCTGAGAGCCAGCCTGGCTGTGAGGCTGAAGAAGGGTGTCGGCAGATTGTATGCCGGGCAGTCTGCATGCGGCATACTGAGCACGTGGCCTCATCCTTCGCCAGCACTTTCACCCAATCGCCGCTCTCTGTCTTCTGAGTCTGCTGATTTGACTGCACCGCCTCGTGCTGAGATTCCTCGAGAGACTCCAGAATGCTGCGCCTAGGATAGGTCAAAGTTGAAGATCATGGAATCTTTCGGTTCAACACAGCTTCTAAGTCTCATATTGCTGGTTGCTGTCCAAACGCAGGCCACGAACGAGTTTCGTCGATTCGGTGCTGTCACGAATTGCCTCTAGGGCTTCTCGACGTGCCTCCAAAGCGCGGCGGGCATGTGAAAACAACTCCTGCACAGCTGAGGGCCGTTGGAAGCTCCGGCCTCTGCAGGAAGCTCCTGAAACTGTGCCCGCAGCTCTTCGGCGCCGGAGACCTTGCTCTGATCGAGCTGCATGCCCAGAGCGTAGCAGACGTGGCGCTCCAGGAACAAAGAGTTCTGGCTGACACCATCTCGTCTCATCTCCTCAAGCAGCCGGGCCTCGAAATCTCAAGATCTCAGTCTCACGAAAGCCTAACCGCAGACCTCTGGGCCCCTCACCCGGTCGGCAGCAGGCCGCCCGGCAGTGGCCAGAGATCCCAGAGCGCAGTTGTAGGAAATGACATCCGGGACGAGGCCGGCTGCTCTCATCTCTGCCAGAATGCCTGGAGAGCAAGGCAACATCTCGCAAGCTGTCAAGAAAATGCCATGTTCGAGTCACCCCAGATTTCCAGAGCACAGGCTGCTCAACTTTAGGCTGAGTTGCGAAATGCTGCATCTGCATCACCTCAAATCGAGCATGAACCCTCGCAAGTGGATCAAAGGATGTGTTATTCGAACCTCAGCCTGAAGCCCTTTTTATCCCTTGTTTCGACCTGCCGCAGGGATGACTGCGAAAACCTACTTTCTCCTAAGTGGCTTTGCAAGGTCAAGAAGTGACTGGGAAGACAGCACTGCCCAGCCGCCTGCAATGTGACAAGCATCCAGAATACAGTTGTAGCTGACAGTGGTCGCGTTCAGACCGAGGTCTCTAGCTTCTTGAAGGAGTGCCTGCACATCATGCATGCGAACTCTATGCATTGTGAAAAGCAGCCCCGTTCTCTGAGCCCTTCCATTCACACTGTGGCTGCCTGGTCTCTTGCTTCACTTGACCACCTGCTTCTATCCCAGAGGAACAAGTTATAGTGGTGACACGCCGCCCACTGGGTCGTCACTTTTTCATCGTGTGCACACACAAGAGCTGCCTTGCATGCATCCCGTCATGCAACCAATGTACACGCTAGAAGTGGGATGAAGATGCTTGAACCCTGGACTCTTTGGGACCCTGTTTAATTTAAGCAGAGCATACCACAGCTTTTTCGCCCCGGCCTCCGTAGCTGAAATGTCGCCAGTTTTTGCCACTGCGGACATGATAGTAGAGACTGCTGGGTAAACAGGTTGCACCCCAGCTGCGCGCATGTCCTGCCAAGCGCGCCTCGCGCCCTCCACATCGCGTGCGGCCTTGTACACGTCAAAGACAGCCAGGTAGCTGTGACCGTTGGGTTCCACTGCTGCCGCACGCATTTCGCCGAGCCTGCAGCATGTCCAGACACTTCGTCGACAGAAGCCAGCATGCCCCACAGACCCCGAATCAGAATCTCCCAACCGGAACATCTGCTGAACCCACTCGTGTTGCAAGGCATGCGCCAGGACAGGGTGAGCTCTGCCGGCAAGTCGGATAAGTGGAGAGTACGTGCGCGCCTCGGTTGATACGAGTACCAAGCTTCAATCGCCCCCCAGCCAAGCTGCTCATGATGACAGTCGAGATATGTCGATCGTGTTCGTTCGTTCGTTCGCGCGCGCGCGCGGGTGTGGGTGTGGGTGTGGGTGTGGGTGTGTGTGTGTGTGAGTGAACCTCCCTAGCACATGGGAGCAGAGGGTCACTCCTTGGATATCGTTTTCAACCATCAACAAAACCAAACAGTCAGCAACATGAGTGCAGGGGGCATGGCGCTTGTGCTCTTAGCCATGCCAACGAAGTCCTTCGCTTTTCTTGACCTCTTCTCTTCTGCCGAATCCGTCAGTGTGATTCAGCGTGGGTCATGAGACTCCAAAGCAGCGGCTTTCCGTCATGGCACCGTGGTGACCGCGGCTGGTGCACAGGTGCTACCTCGCTATTCTGCTGTCCCGTGTTCTTCTCTTCTTTCTCAGGTAAAACTTCGTCTAGTGCCAGGGCTTTGGGGCTTCCCCAGGAAGCAATTGGCAGACCTCTCTTCTTCTTTCTTTCTCCCAAGACATCCCACACAGCAGTTGGGACGTGTACTATGGTGTGATCCAGTTGCTGGACAAACATAAATTCCTATGCCGTTTCACCACATGCCGATGCCGCGATTTCAGGCACCTATACCTGTGCCGCTTGGCCCACCTTACCCGAGTCCGCACACGGCCCCTCCACATCATTACGCTCCCGCAGCGCCCGAACATCAGTACTCGCTGGCACCACAGCCACAACAGCAGCTGCGAGCATATCCCAACCCAGCACAGTACCCGAAACAGTGGATGCAGCCAGCAACATTCCAGAACCCCCCGGTTCCAACATTCCAGGAACATAGCTTTCCGGTGCAACAGGCACCTGAACACAACCCTCCAACAGCAACACAGACATGGCAACCTTTGCCACACTTTCAGTCACCTCCACAGCCCCATCCACCACTCAACTTTCAACAACCTCAGCAACCTCACCAATACCAAGTTGCACCTCACCTCCCCACTCAGACTCCACCAACCTCACACACAGCCGCATACATTCAACAGTCACGGAACATGCTGATTCCTACGGCACAGCCGATGGCACCCTCGGCAGCGGCAGCACCACAGCTGCCGACACAGCAAACTCCCACCAATCAGCATCAAGTTCCCCCCACGAGCAGCGTGCCAGAACCCGTGGCGACCACCACTGCAGCCTTGCAGGATGCAGACACTGGGACAACACCACGTCCCAAAAAACACCATATCGTCGTCGACACTCCGCAGCCGGGCGCGCACAGCCAGCAGAAAAGCCCACCGCAAGCACAAACAGCACTCACAAAAGCGCCGGCACTCACGCAGGCATCATCGCTGTATAAGGAGAGAAAGCGATGAGGAACACGCAGCCCAGACAGCCGGCGGAACTCCCGGCGACGGTCTCACCATCACCGGGACTCACGCAGCCCACACAGTTCCCACCAGCAGCGTCGTCGAGACCCGCACAGCCAACCCAGACGCAGCAGAAACCGCACCCCTGCAGTTGTTCCTGCGAAGTTACTCCACAGTGCAGGGAACAGTGGCATCCTCACGACAACACGAGCACAAGGAGAGCAGGTGGCATTTCCGAGCATCCCCCCATGGACTGCAAAGCAGCCACCCAAGAAGCACTACCGTCTTCCCACGCCAGAGCATAGCTGGTTGCCCAACGAAGAGGGCTATGCCGCGGCTGATACTGGGTCTGACCAACCCAGCGTACCTGCTCGCATGATTCCATCATAGGTTGCAACATACAGCTAGCTACTCTTGCGAGAGAGTTTCCAAGTCTGCGTGTGTCTGTGTGTGGGTGTGTGGGTGTGTGGGTGTGTGGGTGTGTGGGTGTGTGGGTGTGTGGGTGTGTGG
>BGNK01003965.1:0-18767 GCA_003297005.1 Symbiodinium sp. clade A Y106
GCCACTGCCACTGCCACTGCCACTGCCACTGCCACTGCCACTGCCACTGCTACTGCTACTGCTACTGCTACTACTACTGCTGCTGCTACAACTACTACTACTACCACTTCCACCGTTTCTACCACTACTACCACTACTACCACTACTACCACTACTACCACTACTACCACTACTACCACCACACCACCACCACTACTACCACTACTACCACTACTACCATTACTACCACTACTACCGACGACGACGACGACTACTACTACTACTGCTGCTACTGCGACTACTGCTACTGCTGCTACTGCTACTACAACTACTACAACTACAACAACAACATCAAGTACTGCCACTGCTACTGCTACTACTACTACTACTACTACTACTGCTAGCCACGCCCCCCGCCTACCAACCCAACCACATGGCACCTGGCACCTAAACCCATCATCATGATCATCATAGTTGGTATTAGATTACGACATCAGGGAAATACTGTACATACCGAGTAAAATGGATGTGCTCTTAAAACGTACATCATCAACCCCCCCATCCCCCCCCCCACCCTACCCCCCCGCCCACCCCGCAAGCAGCAACAGTGCTTAACAGCGGGCGGTGGTTGGTATTGGACTACAACATCACGAAAGTACTGTAAATAAAAGGGGTGTGCTCTTAAACAGTGTTCAGGAGAGTTGGTTGGTAGGCGGGGGAGGGCGCCTCCTACTGGTAGTGTTAGTAAGTGTTAGTACCAGTACTAGTACTGGTGGAAGTAGGAGCAGAAGTATTAGTAGAAGTAGTAGTGGTAGTCGTCGTAGTAGTAGTAGTAGTAGTAGTAGTAGTACCAGTACTACTACTAGTACCAGTACGACGACAACGACTAATATTTCCATTGCTACTACTTCTACTGCTGGTTCTACTAGTAGTTCGGCTACTGATACTACTGCTGCGACGACGACGACTACTACTACGACGACTGCTACTAGTACTACTACTACTGCTACAGCTACAGCTACTGCTGCTGCTACTACTACTACTACAACGACGACTACTACGACTACTACTACGACAACGACGACTGCTACTACTACAACAGCTGCTGCTGCCGCTGCTGCTGTTGCTACTCCTGTTGCTGCTGCGGCCATCACACTTGGGATGCAGCGCCTGCCGAGATTTTTCTAGACGTGGAGGAAGCCCCATGCTGCTTCAGAGGGTAGTTTTGAAGGTTTAGGGACCTTTCCCATGAAAGGTGGCCCGGTTGGTCAAGCAGATGGCGGACTGCTGCGGGACGGCCTGGGGCTCGGCGTGTGGGGTTTGGATTCAAGATGCGGCGTCTCCGGTGACAGGGCCTGAGATTCGATTTCTGACTCGGGAGAGGTGGTGCCGTGGGGAATGGTGAGTGTAGTGTTTGAGAATGGCAGGACAAGCGACGGCAGTAGGTTATCAGCCTCGATGCTGTGGAGAATCTAGGAGGAGCAGCAGCAGCAGCTGCATGGGCGGTGGTTGTAGTATGGCTATGTCAGCAAGATAGGAGTGACAGTAGGAGTCACGAATATGCAGCCAAGAAGTCGCCTTGCCCGGACCCTTCAGCGTAAGAACCCTATATCTATAACTGAGCCCGTCTACTCAAATGTTCGAAGCCGAGAGCCCTGCCTCCGCCAAATCCGATCCCCCGAAAGCTGAAGTCCTGTTAGTGTGGAATCTGGAGTTTGGTGTGTTTAGGCTATATATATGTATATATATATATATATATGATGCAGGGCGGCCACACCCCCCCTCCCCCCCCCACCCCATNTTCGGGGGCCCGGGGGCACGGGGGCTGGGGGCCGGGAGGGGGGGCGGGGGGTGGGAGCCCGGGACCCGAGAGCCTCTGATGCAGGTATATCTGTGTCATCCCTGAGCCTCGAACCTCGAAACCTTCCCGAGTGTGAGCGTCCAAAGTGGGAGACTCGACGCCCTGCTGAAGCAAAGGTCCGCGTCGCTTTGAGCGGGACCCCGGCAGCTCGCCCAATTCTTTGTAGGGATTCAAGGTATCGGGTTGCAAGCCTTTTGGCACAAGTCGGACAGCTGGCACAGTCAAAGAGCTCCGGAGGACGCCCTAAACTGCACCAGTGACCAGAAGCAGTTGTAATTTTAATGTTATTCTTCCGACCTTGAAACAGCTTTATCAGCAAATGCTCCAAAGGGGCTGCGAAGGAAGAGTTTCCATCATGTTTGCTGCTACGGCGAGGACGACCACGACGACGGCGACTACGACGACGACGACTACTACTACTACTCTTATTCCTACTGCTACTGCTGCTGTTGCTACTGCTGTTGCTACTGCTACTGCTATTGCTACTGCTACTGCTACTGCTACTGCTACTGCCACGACGATGACTACTACTATTTGATTGTTATCACTCTTACTTCTACTATTTTTGGATTGTTGCCATTACGTGTTGATTTTTCTTATGACTATTGCTACTGTTCTTATCAAGTCTTATCAGGAGTGTTCATGCTATAGATTTAGTTCCTGTTAATGTTATTACTCTTCGTATGAAATGTAGTATTACTCTTGTCATCCTTCTTATATCAACATTTTTGTTATCACGATTATGTTTAAGGCTGCGCATCGCTTCGGGCCTCTTCCTGCCCTCCGAGGTGGAGAACTCCCTGGCAGACCTCCACTCCTGCTTCGAGTTCATCCTGCCAGGGTATCTGGCGTCCTTGGGCAGAAAGCACTCGGGAAAACCAACACATGTCATGCTAAGCATGGTATGTTGTAAGCACTGTGAAACATTCTGGTACATGATAGCATGATGGAGCTCGGAAGCAACAAGTTGAGATGCAGTGGTAGAAGCTGACGGCCGGCAGTTGCTGATGTTGGCTGATGTGTTCGTGAACAACTTGCGTTAGTACTTTTGCTGCAGCAGCTGCTGCGCCTGCCCCTTTTACAGGACACGCGCTACCGACACTAGTGCCGTTGCTGCTGCTGCTGCTGCTTACGGTTTTCAGCACTGTTCTCACCATTGTTGCTGGGATTGCCGCGCCCAGAGCCACCTAGGAACTCCAAGAGCGAATTCACCAAGGACCTGTGTCGGTTTCAGGTTGTTACGGGGCAGGTGAACTGCAAATGCAGCCCTACACTGCAGACCGAGCATTTGCTTGCAAGCCTGCACGTAGACTAGCATCACATCAGAGTTTTTAGTTCTTATTGCTGGGTCTCGTATTGCTACCCGGATTCCCACGACGCATTTCGAGGCTGCGCGCTATAGAACTGCACTTGGTGTCAAAATCCAAGCAATATGATCACATGCTACTTGTTGAATGTGCCATGCCTTATCGGTCGCCTGTCAGCTGTGAGGAGTTTGCCAAGCCCCTTGCCGCAGCAGCCAGGAAGCAGGACCCTGTCCCTGAGGCCTGGAGTGGAAGTCACTAGTGGCATAGCGATGGTACGCTTGCTTTCAATATAAAGACATCTTTTCGCTCGCCAAATCAACAAGTATGACGACGAGTAGGTGTTCTTGCAGTGCTTTGTTGGCAGCACTGGGGTGGTGGCCATAGTTGTAGTAGCTGTAGCTGCAGCAGTGGCAGTGGCAGTGGCAGCAGCAGCACCAGGAGCCGGAGCAGTAGCAGTAGCAGTGACGGTTGCCGTAGCAGTAGCAGTAGCAGGAGGAGTAGGAGTAGGAATAGGAGTAGGAGTAGGAGGAGTAGGAAGTAGCAGGAGTAGGAAGAGTGGAGGAGTGGGAGGGGTAAGAGGGGTAAGAGGGGTAGGAGGAGTCGAGGTGGGAGTATTGGGGTGGGAGTACTAGAGGGAGTGGTAGTTGGAGTGGTAGTAGTAGTAGCAGGTGTCCTTCTTCTGCTACTACTACTACTACGACTGCTACTACTACTACTACTACGACGACTACTATTCCTAGTCCTACTACGACTACTACGACTATTATTACTATTACTACCACTACTACTACGACGACGACGACTACTACTACTACTGCTACCTCTGCTGCTGCTACTACTACTACGACCACTGCTGGTGCTGCTGCTACAGTTAGGAGGAGGAGAGGAAGATGTATGAGTGCAGAGGCCAAGTCTTGCCATTCGCTTCGGCATCTTCAGCCCTGAGACACAGGTCGCCGACAAGCAGCGCCTGCTGCAGCGGCTCATACAGCCTTTCGTAATGAGGCCAGCCGGCCTGGCTTGGTTTTCAGAGTCAGGTCTGTAAACTATGGACATCTGACAGAATATCTTATGTGTGCCCTGGTTTTCCCACTGCTCGGAGCAAGCTTTCCTGAGGCGACTGAAATCTGACAAGAACATCGCTGCCGACCTCCCAGACAAAGTCGAGCAGTGTCGCACCTGCACGAGGGGCTACAGGTAACATTTTGAAGGGCTTGCGATTGCGGTTGAGTCGGGCTCGTTTGTTGTCTTTGAGTCTTAGCAGCTTCAGGAACACAGGTGGCATGACGAGCTTCGCCTTCTGATTTCTCTTGGACTGTTTGACATAGCAAGTCTTCCGCTCCAGGAACCACGACTGTGAGCTCTCGCCCGTGCAGGCCGGCTGCGTTGCTGCTTGTTCTACTACACAGAATTACCTGCAGAGCTATGCAGTCCCCGATAGCCTCAAATTCCTGAGGCTCCAAGACCAGGCACGTGCACAGCCAGAGGCAAAACACGTCACAAAGCAGGCCCTCCAGGAAGCAAAACCCGTCGACTCCAGGAGACCTTCTACAAATCGCTCCAGGCCCGCTGTGTTTCGGGGATTGGTTCTGTCTAACGAGGTTTGGAGTTGAGGGATTCAGAGATCTTTGGGTCATGTTTGAAGCCTTGAGATACCTGGGTGCGTGTTTTTCCATGACCTCGGAAGAAAGTTCTCGGACAGCCGTTCATATGGGTGAGCTTCGACGGAGGCTTTGCCGGACTAGTGATCGACGCCGCTTCGCCGCTCTGAATGTCTTGCATGCTGCTACACCAAACTTCATGTGTTCCTTGATGGGTTTTGCATGATTTCTCTGTGATGGACTTCCAAAACGCCAGTTCAAGCTTGAGTAGTTTGAGGCAGAAGCACTGCTTGCCACCACAGGCAGAATGAGAAGCATCTAAGCTTGTCAGGGCCTCTAGCCTTGGATTCCTCGACGAGTTCCCATAAAATCTGCAGCCCTCGGTACACCAAAAGCAAGACACCGTCAATTGAAGCTGGCGCACGCGCGAGGTGCAGATTTTTTTGAATCATGTTGCAACGAGCGGCAGACCGCAGCATATCAGTCAAGGCAAACGTTCCCTTTGAAGAGGCAGCTCAAGCCAGTGTCATTGTTTTGTTGGATGGTGACCTTTGCTTCGTGCTGTGTGAACAGCACACCCCGCAAGGAGCCGTCTCCCAACCCCGAAATTCAGGGCTGTGAACCCTCAGCCCTGAATCCCAAGTGAAGCGGGAGTGCGAAAGCCAGAGCGATAGTTCTGCGCCTCTGCTGAGAAGCTGCCTCCTTTCCCGAGGCCTCTCCTGGCTTTTGCTTTTCCCGTCCAGGAGAAGGGCCAAAGAGATGCCGAAGGAGCTCAGGGCATCGAGCGGCGTGGCCAGGTCACCTCGCTGCAGTGGGTTTCGGTCCTAGTGTTTTTTCCCAGGTTTCAAGGGGGAGCAGCTTCGGCTTAGCTTTCAAAACTCGGGTCTAACGCGAGCGGAGTTTGGTACGAAGGGCTGTGGCATGTCCGGCTCAAGGAGCTCAGCGCACCAGAGCCTCGTACCTTCTACCCCCTCCCTTGTTGCGGCCAGCCTGAGACCAAGCAATACTTTCATTGATTTCTGGTCCAGAAACCTCCAAACAAGACAACACCTGTGCAAATAGATCCTAGCATCGCAAGCTCCGGAACCGAAACCCGAATGAGAAAGCAAAGTAAGCCCAACACTAGCCAGCAGCAGAAGCCCTAAAGCCCTAAAGCTTGAAAGCCAGTCCAAAGACTGAGAGGATCGTACAGTCTACTATAGGGGCCTTAATAATCGGAACAGGGTTTTAGGGCAAATTATACCATGATTATGATAAGGAACCCCCAAGATAGTATTGGTAATTATGGAGGCCCCTATAGTACTGAATTATCGGAATGCTGCGTCCTAGGTTATTGCTGCCTAGTAGTTGCTGCTTCTCTTCATTGGTACCCGTGATTTTCTCGCCCCAGCATTACCATTTGCTTCAAACAGAGCTTTTTTTGTCGAACCTCCGCCCTAAACCCAAAGCCCTGGTATTGCTGCAGGTCCTCGCCATGCTCCACGCGCTCCGAAAGGTGTGCAACCATCCGGCGTGTCTGGATCCCGAGAAGTATCCGCAGGAACCCGAAGCCAGCGATGGGTTTGGTTTAGGGTTTTTGCACAAGTCCTGATGCAACAAACGGTTTAGGGGGGACTGGGGAAGATCTCCATACTTGGATGTGGCTTTGCGTCGTCACGCTTCAGTCGTAATTGTAGCAGTCATAGTCTTGTCAGGGCTTTGGGCTGGGCTCTGGTCTCATCCTCTCCAGGGAGATGAAAATGCTACCTTGGACAAGAGAGAACGGTTCGTGTTACACTCCGGAGTCAGAGTATTCGCCCTCTAGCCATGCCGGGCTTTGGGCGAAGGGTCCAACGACATGTGCTCGTTGCCGTATGTGACCAGAAAGCTGAAATCCTCCAAGTTGGCCACCGACTGGCACGAGCGAGGAACACTCATGACAATACGTGTACGCCAGTTTATCAGCACAGTGCTTTCCCGCCTGCAGCATCCACTAAGGGCCCAAAGGGGTTGGAAATGTCAGCAACAATATCCCTTCATCGTCTTAAGTCCTTTAAAGAAAAGAAGTTGTTATTGTTACAGATCCCTTATACAGTAGGAGCCCTCAAAGGAAGCCTTGACATGAACTCTGTTCTAACTGTTAAGGCCCCTCTACTACAAGATATCCTGCACCAGGGCACGGAGCAGATCCCAAAGAGCTCCGACATCGAGGCTAGTGGTAAGTGCGTCCTTGGCCTTTATGTCAGGCTTTGGGGTTCAGGGTCCCTGGCCTTTCTTGGCTGGGTTTGCCGTGTCGTGTTTTAGTTGGCAGCACGGAGGGGATCTTTTGACTTCCTATGCTTTGGGAGAAATGCGGGTCTGGCTACAGGATGCTACAGGTATAAACGCTCTGAGGCTTTTGGCATCGGGGAAGTGTGTATCCGGAACTCCTGCACAGATCTGGGTGGATCCTGCTACGTTTGCAGTTCTTGTAGTAGCAGGACCCTGAGGCTGCCAAAAAGAGAGTTTAGACACGTTTATTTAGAGTGTCGAACCCTAAGGAGCTGCGTCGTCAATGCTCTGCGTCACTGTATGTTCGCCTGGGGTCAAGCGAAATCTGCTTCTTTTGCTCATTGCCCTTGTTCTTGCCACGCTCGAAAGTATTGCTTGGAATGAAGGGTACTCGCATTCACGAATTCAAAGTGCAGGGAAGCCTCCGGTGAAAAAAGCACAACCGCGCTATAGGCATGGTTTGTCAGCAATTCAACTTCCCCTGTCAGCTCCTGATAGACCATGTCTTGAGCCTTGACTTGAGCCGTAACCAAGCAAAGTTCACGAAGCTCTATGAACCCTATAACCTGTGATCCGAAATCATTACTAGTAGCCACTTGGCTTCCATTCCATTCTGAACCAAGGCGAAGCTGCATGAGCTGTTGCAGAGCATCATCGCGGCGCCACCTGGCTTGGGCAGGGTTCAAAGAGGATTCGTTCGTTCTGAGTAGTTTCTCGGAGAATGGCAGAGGGGGATCTTCGGTTCATGGCCGCCATCGCGTCCTCGAACTGACTATCCTCGCCGTAATAATTGCGGTAATACATTGGCAATGATGACGACGTTCGAGATCCTCGCAGTGTTGATGGTGACGGTCATAGCGGAAAGGAACAGGATGTTAAAGATCCTGATGTCATCGCTGTTGTTGGTGATGAGCATGATAGTGATCAGGCGCTGAGGGCTTTGATTGTCATCCGCCGAGGGAGGAGAAGGTGCTCATCTTTTCGACCTACCTGGCGACGATCAGCCTTCTGAAGGGCCAGATCGAGGAGAATTTCAACAGCAAGGCACGCAACCGGGTTTTCGTAGTTCGCTCAGGCAGCTGAGGATGCCGGCTCCCTTTTTCCAGTCACCCCGCATCTGTCGTGCACGTATTGTACCTACACCTTTCTCCGAATTGTGCACAAGAGGCCCGGATCCTAGTCCGTTTGACATTGGCTTCTTTGCTCTGGTCATTGAGAAGCACATCCTTAGTAAAAGGGACACGTGGATCGACGAAGCTTTGGCAGACCTGGCTGAGAGCCTTCCAGGTTGCCGAGGCGCTGATGCTGCTGATGCTAGTACGTAGACTCTGTGGCATACACAGAATCTGCTGCCGCAGCCATTTTGTCGGGTAGACTGTGGGACTCATAGAGAAGATCCATCAAAGTCTTCGTATCGAGGCGCATTATAGAATGTGATAGAATGTGGGTGGTACTGCACTCTCTGAGTTGAAAGATCCAAGTTCTTGTGGATAAGGAAAAAGCAGCATATAGTCCCATGGCATCGGCGCAGATGCCCAGAGGCTCGAACGACCCGCCCGGTATGGAAGCCGACGTTGCTGCGGGTTCGGAGACTCGTCACGACCCTCTATCGGTCTTGCTTGTTCCGCTGCTTACTAATAACACTTTTACACCTGGGGAGTTGTACGAGTGCCACAGTTGGCGTTACTACTCGCCCCCCTCCTGGTCACCATCATCATCAGCATCAGCGTCACCACCATTATGACCATCATCAACTACTACTGCTGCCCTTCCTGCTCGATTGCATTAGCGCTGGTGCGAGTGCTCGCCTTTGTACTAGGACTGGCACCAGCATTTGCACTAGTGCTAATACTAGTACTTTAGTACTAGTACGAACGACTGAGTTGGTTCATGGGGTCTGCTTGTTGACATGAGCCCGACTCTGCTGGCAGAAGCTGCAGGAACCGATGCATTACAAGGGAGGCCCGTCGCAGTACATCAAGTCCGCTATCAAGCGAAGAATGTCGTCGGACGAGTTTACTGAACGCCGAATGTCCACGAACACGAAGAAGCGAGCCAGGAAGTGCCTGCACTCCACTTATATGGATCCTTCGGCTGGCTTCGTCCGTTTTCGTTGCTTACACGGTTGTCACACATCAACATTAAGTTTCCCGAGAACCTGGACCCACAGGATCACTTTCAGTCCGAACCCTGCGCAGAGACTTTCCCCAAGCCCTCGCGAGCCAAGGATCTCTTCTCAGGCTTTGTGGTCTCGATCGATCTTGCCCTGGCCTGTGTCGATATCGATCTCCGCGCTGGTGGCGCTCCAGCGCCGACCTGGGCTTTCTTGGTCTGTCAGGTCTGCCTCGCTTTCTATATCCTGGAGTTGTTCTGTGGATGCTCTTCAGTTCCCTTTTCCGGTCCTTGTTGTAAGACGTGGAAACAGCGCCAGGCTGCGAATGCAAAAGAATTCAATAAGGGCCCCCTTGCCCGGTTCGCTTTGTTCGGTACATCTTCTCGGCTTTGGGAGAAGAAGAGCAGCTTGTGAACCAAACGCCCCTATACTATACTACACTCTACCCTGCTAGACTATACTATACTGACTATACTATACCTTACTTACCATACCATATACAACACAGTACAATACAATACTAGATTACGTATACGATATGTTATACCACACCCAACCAACCGAGGTTTTGGCATCTCTTTGTCGGCCAGTGGCAGGTGCTGAAGACACTTGACTGGTGGATCGATGCTAGCATCGTCATTGCCTCGATCATAGAGGTGGTGTTCCTCATTATGGGAAGCTTGGCTTTTCGTGCATTGGCCCGCGTACAGCAATAAGAATTGTCAAGAGCAAACACTGGGGCAAGCTTATGACAACCGGTGTCTGCATCTATACTGATTTTGCTAGTTGAGACACTAGAGGATCAAGACCGACATACTTCAAACGAATGCAGCAGACTCTAAGACTCTAGCGGGCGAAGGCTGCGCTGATTCTGTGAACGACACATCAGCATCTAAGGAAGCACTGCTGAAGAGGTCCGAGTTTTCAAGCTGCTGCGGATAGCCAGGATCATGCGGCTCATCCGCTTCATTCGGAAGTCACCCTCGCTTCGGGAGCTACGCAAACTTATGATGATCCTTGGATAAAATTTGGGGTAGTGCGCTAGGCATAAACCGACCCGTGGCATGTGGGTGTGAGATCCCTGTGAACGAGCCAGGATGTTTGCCAGCGTTATCCGCACGCTTGCATGGTCCTTTCTTTTCTGCTTTATCGCCACAACCCTGTGGTCCATGGTGGCAGTCGAACTCGTGAACCCAGTCCTGCAAGATCTGGCGAAAGAAGGTGAGTTCGACGACTGCAAAGAATGCAAGGAGGCGTTTGCCACGATCCTGCAGTCAAACCTCACATTCCTGCAGACAATGTTGGCGGGAGACAGCTGGGGAAAAGTGGCCATGCCTGTGATACGGAGGCAGCCTTATACAGCTGCGATCTTCGTGGGTGCACTGGTTTCCGTCATGTACGGCATATTAAATCTGGTCGTTGCCGTGACCTGACTTATCTTCAACGGGGCGTCCATGGCATGTAGCTTATGTAGAGATCGCCGTTTGAAGTTCCGCCTGTCTCAGCACCTATTAAATAGGTCATCGTCGATGCAGCAATGGAGCAGAGGGAGAAGGACATCACGACCTTGGCTGCAGATTTGGACTACGAGCTGGAGGAGGATCTGAAGCCTCCGGACTGCGATCCTTTCATCCGAGAGCGTAGCACCCCCCATAATATTGGGCTCGAAAATCACCAAGGCTACTTCGGCGGTTCCTGATTTATAAGTATAGTAGAATATACCCCAAAACCCTAGTCTAGTTACTAAGTAGAGACGGAGGTGGTGGTTTCCGGGCGTGGGAAGCCGATCGAGTTGTCCTGGTGGGATGCTTTTAGCCTGTCGACGTGGGTTTGATCGCAGGGTCTCCCCGCAGCTTCAAGGTTGCGAGATTTCCTACTAATGAATGCGTTCTGTTGCGGACTGTAGACCTCTGATCAGAAAGCCCGCTCCCGCACCAATGCAAGCCCTGGTGCCCGCAAGATCACCGTACCTACTTTCCCATTGGGAGACCTCCAACTCTCCGTTGCCAAGGCATTTGGGGCAAATGTTCAAGCCGCGAAGCATCATTTGAGCAGGTTTATGAGGCAGGCCGTAGGGTTTTAATAAATGATTATGCCTTCCGCGCCCATGGCTACTAGACAGGATTCAGGGTTTAGTTGCGTTAGTGGCTTGGGCTTCTTGGTTTAGAGTTCAGAGCAAACGAGGACTTCGGCTTTTGTTTCTGTCATTCGGCTTTCGGGAAACAGGGTCTACCAAGGTCAGGGAAGGGGTTGTTTCCACGAGGATCCGTTACGGGATCTGCTGCTTCCAGGTGACGCTGCTTTCGGTTCTCGTTTTGACCAATACTGTAGAGCTTTGGTCTGCGGCAGTCCTTTGTATGTAATTAGCTCGGCGTGGGGGGCATCATTCCTGCACACCAAGCTTTGCAGGGGGTGCAGAGTGCTTCCCTTGAATGCCAAAGTCGAAAACAAGGGGGTATCTTTGATGCACGACTTGTCGAGTCGCGGAATTCCAGGAACAGGTCGTGAACCAGGAACTGGCTTCTCCAGATTGAAGAAGCAACACGCAGCAGTTGCCGAAAGATTACTTGGGGCAGGTCAGGAAACCAACTTGCCCAGAAGATTCGTACCAGGCTCCTGTGACAGCGGGGGAGGGGTTGCCAGAGGGCTCGAGTTAAATGACCGTACACCAAAATTGCCTGAAGCAGCTACCAGCTCAGGAAGGTGGATGCGAACGGGGATGGTGAGCTCTCTTTGTCAGAGCTGCTTCAGGGCGCAGAGAAGGCAAGGTCGCATTGCTTTGTGATTGTCATCGTGCCCAATCGCATCATAGTTGACCTTATGGTAGTTTAGGATTGAATGTGGGTTTTAGCTGGGAGGTTTACGGTTTTCGCGAGTCTGGCCTCAGGCGCCTTAGGGAGCACAACAATCGTGTCTGGATTTGCGATGACCCTAGACCCGAAACATCTGAAGCCGCGACTTCTTGAGACGGGTATGTGCACGGGGAGAGAAGCGCATAATGAGTACACAGTGACTCGCCAAGACGGGACAGGTGGCGGCAACTAATAGTCAATATGATAAAACTTAGAAGTATCTGGAATCAAGAAGGGTAGTAGTCGTCGTCGTAGCAGGAGGAGGAGGAGGAGGAGTCGCTAGGGTCGAAGAAGAGCGAGACATTTTGAGATTCTCCGGCAGGAGCCGGAGTTCCAGAATCGTTTGCGCGTCATGGACATCGATGCAGTGGATCTGGAGCAGCTCTTCCGCATGCTGGATGACGCTCGGACTCAAAGGGGCCTTAATTAGGGTTTTGAGGGGCCCACTATACTATAACTATAATAAGGAACCCCCAAAATAGTATTGGCAATCAGGACCTTGGGAAAACAACGCTTCCAGGCGCAGGAAGCGTTTGGGCGCCTTTTGGGCGGCTCTCAACTGTCTTGGGGTTTCAACTTTGCAAAAGATCCTGCGCGCGAGAACTCCGAACCTCTCCCGCACACACACCTCTTGCCATTTAGAGCCTGCGGCCAAGGACATTCTTCCGGCATGTACTATGTTTGCCCGACCATCTCTGAATGCGTAGAAACAGGGGTTCGGGACCTCTACAACCAAACCCCGTAAGCCATAATAAAATTTTTTCTTCCGCAAATATACATTTAGGGATCTAGGGGGGGCTTTGGGTTTTTGGGTTGTCTGGCTCTGGGTTTCAGGGGTTTGGCCTTTGTTTTTTCGTAGACTTCATTCTTGGTATTATATGGTATTCTACCCTACCACCTTAGACCCTGAACCTGAACTACAAGCAGGCGCTGGATCCTTGCCTGCCTCGTGCGAGTCGTGAGAGCCGAAGCACGTTGAAATGCTAATGCCCCAAAGCCCCCAACCCCCAACCTTGTACCAACAATATCGAACTTGAAGCCAGAAGCCGAAACCCAGGAGGATCACTCTGGCTCCATCAGTCCCGATGAGTTCACTTTGGCACTCAGCCGCTGGACACCCTGGGGTTGAACATAAGCCTTAACCACGAGATTCAAGATAGCAACCAACAGAGCAGTAGCTGCGATTGTCCTGGTGCTCACTAGCAGCCGACGATACCTGTATGATAGGGGGATCCTCACATACGAAGAAGGCATCAAACTGTATCCTCCAATCCCCCTGCGAAACATCAGGCATACCGAAGAACGCCGGCTTATAAGGACTCGATGCAAAGATAGCATACATCTTCAGGTAGAAACGTCCTAAGCTGAAACGCAGATGAACAGCTTCATCATCAGAGTTCCGAGCTGTTGAAGCAAGCCAAGTTTCTTCCGGAGCCTTCCCCGCTAAGGGCTTTGGATTGGTCCCACTTCATTTATTCAGGGCCAGGGCAGGGAAGGCTTACGTGAGGCTCGATGTATCCGACTGCACACAATTCCGAACTCCGAAGCCCGACGATCCTAAACCCCTCGATCGTCTGTGGACACACTGGTAGTGTGAGCTGAGTTTCTGCCAGAACTGCGACAACCGTGATAACGACGACGCCCATGTAGGTGCTGCTGATGATGCAGGTCATTGTCATAAGGATCGTCGTCATGGTGCTGATTCTGTTGATTAATGATGCTGGGTTGATGATGCTGAGTGGCGATATGGTTTTGAGCTTGAGCTGTTGAAATCCGTGGAGGATGCGCGAGTCGAAGACCGCAAACCACTTCGTGAAATATATGGCGCTTGGACAGTTTGGGCTTAGATTTGAATTGGGGAGTGAACTGCAAAAGTCCTTTCAGGAAATTGCTGTGGGGGTCTGTGGCTCTACCCTTGGTTTTGTTGGCTGCACTGCTTGGCCGTTGCTCCTACAGGGTCAGAACATCATGTTTGTGTTGGACAATCTGGCTTCTGGCAGTCTTTCTTGGAGGTTGCACTGTGCCATGCAAGGCCTGGAAAGCTTTCCCACACGCACTGCAGGCATTCAACACGACGGAGATGTGATCGTGTGCCATGCTTTGACAAACAAAGGAGCCTCCATGATGAGACGGCATTGCATCCAAATACATCAGACATCCTTGAGCTAGGTTCGATTTCCCACGAAACGTCGCCCCAAGCCCTGCAGACTGCCGCACACATCGCCCGCTCTCTCTGAAAAGATCCTTAGTTTTTTCTCTACGCCGCGGCGATCCGCGGGGCTGAAGTCTCCGCTCCTATATCTCAGGTGCGGAACCTTTCCGTGACGCAGAGCCATATGCAGAAGCACATCAAGTCGATCAGCAAGAACTTAGACAAGATGGCCAAGAGCCTCAGCCAGGGCCAGGCGAAAGACCCCAAGCTCTGCTTCGACGGCTCCTTGGGCTCCGACGCCTACGCCTCCGAGGCTTCGAGCAGGTCTGCTGCCAGCGACCGCACATCGAAGATTCCGACTCTCGGCTCTTAGAGTTGACGAAAGCAGGCTGTGCTCTGTGCTTTCAGGAACCAAAAATCCTACGATCGGCCAAGGTCAAATCCCAGGATAGCCTGCGAAGCGCCGCAGAAGGCTGGGGCGACGCTGGAGGAGTCTTGCGACGGGAGCCTTGGCTCGGATTGAGGGTTGCCTCTACCCCGGAATGGAGTCGGAATCAAGACAGCGGCTGCTACACTTGGCCCCCCAAACATCTTCAGTTTCGCGGCGGCGGCATCACCACCACCAGTTACCGCAGTCCCCAGTCACCGGTCACGAGCACCAGCACCATCTTCATCATCCATCGTCGCCTTCGCCTTCAGCTTCACTTCCAGCTTTGACTTCTGCTTCATCTTCATCATCTTCCCCGTTGTCAAAAGTCGGAACCATCGTCACATCGTCACGATACTCACCGCCGCCGTCAACACGATCACGTGCACATCGTCGTTTTTCGTGTCCTCCTTCGCGTGTCCGTTACGTCGCTGTCATCGTCATCAGCATCACATCGAGTCACCACAATCGCCATAAACATAGGAATAGCCTTTTCAGGCTACCGGACGATTCAAACTACATCCCACCACGTTTGCACCTACTCGAAATCACCTACATCTTCCGCATCTATGACCTATGACGCTATTCTTTACGCGTACAGTCAAATCCTAGCAGATCTTGCAGTTTTGACATGTCGCTTCTGCCCAGAAGTGGCTCAACATCTGCAGGAGCTCGACAACATCTCCGTGTGTCACAGCCAGCTTCGACCAGAGTATCCGAGAGTTAGATGTCTTGATGGCAAACCTCAGGCGTGGTGATGCGTGGTGGACAGGGCTTTGGGACACTGGGGTCGAGGCTTCTAGGGAGCCGTGACTCATGAAAATCAGCGGCGCGTGCTTTCACAGCTTGGGTCTGTGTGTCGTGCGAGCTTAATTCCTCCCAAGCATTAGAAATCATGAAAAAGTCCATGGACACCCTTCGAAGAAAGAAGCCCCCAACATCCAAATGCGAAGCCTGTCCAGCATGCGAGGCAGCAGCTGGAAGACGTTCGGAGTGGCTTCATCGCAAGCCTCGGCACCGACCCCCGTGCGCACCCTCAGGAGCCACGAGAGCATGCCAAGCGCCAGCTTACAGCAAGACTACGATGACGTGCATGTTGCGGCTTCATAGCGCTTGAACTTCAAGAGGAGAGCCCTCCCTTGGATGTGCTCTCCCAAACCTTTCAGCCTGCTTTCAGTACTAACCTCAGACCAACAAGTCTAAAGCTACTGTTTCGGGCCGCGGAAGGAAGCGCCAGGGTCTGAACCAGAGCCCGTGGTTGTGGACGCGTGGCCCGGTCGCAGCAGTGAGCAGGTTGAGGAGTTTGAGGACTTGCAGGCTTCAGGCCTTAGGACCGTAGGTTAGGACCTAGGAGGGTATATGCATGGCAGAGGCTTAGAGAGTTCCAGGGCTCGCTGCGAAGTCGCGGGGGACTGGGGCCTGGTGGTCGTGAAAGGGTTCGAGTCGGCCCTGGAAGCTACAGCTAGATCAGGGAGATGAGCATCCCGGCAGCTTTCTCCTATCCCTCCGCTCTGTGCCGTTTCGAAACAGAGGCATGAAAATAAATTCACTTGATGGGGCGGATGTGCATGTTTTTGTGAGACCTAGCCTCGCAATCCGGAGTCGAAGCCAGAAATCGAACTCCCAGGTTGCTCGATCAACCAAGGTTTATTCCCGAGCCCGGCAAGGGGCCGTTTTGCGAAGATAGCCTGGTTCGTCGCTTGCATCCTGGCTGCGCATGGTGCAGGGAACAAGGCCTGTAGGGAAACCAGCCGGCTCGAAACCCTTCGTGGGTTCGCCAAAGGCAAGTCTCAAGCTTTTGGGGATTAGCATCGTATGGTACAAGGTGCTGGGGCAACGCATTGGAGGCCGAGCAAGACCCAGCCGTTGGCTTGCTAATAGTCCACATGTCACGGAGGGTTCCCTGTTCGCTCTAGGCAGTTTCCTGCCTGTGAGCATCTTGTGATGCAGGTTTTGTAGTACTACTGCTACGACGACTGCGGCTAATGCTGCAGCTTCTTGTGACGACCAGGACCAGCTTTGCTAATCTGCTAATCATTGCTACTTGCACAACCCTAAAGCCCGCCTGCGGCGACCAGCTGCGAGCCCGCGCGCTTCGAGGTACGATCTTCCAAGAGAGGAGCCGGGCCACGCCCCATCCCCCGCGGCCAGAGCACGTTGGGGGAGGGGTGCAGAGCATGTGAACATATAGTTTGAAGGCTTCGGAATGCTTGCCTTGTGTAGAGACAAGCGGAATTCCGATTTGCCGAGGTTCGGGTTTGGTATTACTTTCCAACGCCCTACCAGCCCATGTTACCTTTGACCCTACGTTGGTGTGCTTTCCTCAATTTGCACAGCGTCGGTAGCTGACCGTCGCTTTTCAACGTTTCAATCTGCCCAGTCGCCTAGCGTCGTCCGCCTGCATCAAGCAGATGCTGGATGATGGGCTCTTATAACCGTTTATGGCATTCCAGACAGTTTTGCGCCGCTAATTGGCCGGCTGTTCCATGAACAAGGTTCCCCAAGACCTCCTTGCGAGGGCTTCTTGATCATATGTTACAAGGCTGGAGGGCTTGTTGTTAAGGTTCGTTGAGAGACACAGGGCCTTTCGTTGTTGGAGGCGCGGGGTCCTAAACGGTGTTTCTGGAGATGAGCAGTCCTGGCATTACACAAGGTGCTTCCGTAGATGCCCTATAAGGAATTGCAAAAGGACTGCAATCTTGGGAAACTCTCCCAAACTAGACATTTTCGATGTTTCACGCCTGCCGCTTCTCCGTGGCTGGAGGCATGGACAGGCAGGTCTTCCAACGAATCGAGCACTGACCATCTTTGCATGAGTGGTCAGACCGACTGAATCGGTGAGGCACTGCTATCCGATCTCAGAGAGCCAGTGCCTAAAGCATCCATCTGAAATCATATGACCCTCCTGTAGCCAGACTATACCCTACGCACCTCAAGCCCCGAACGAGCCGGAGTGGGCTGTAGTCGAAGAAGTAACTTCCTGGGACAGCGTTAGGGAGGTTCCGGCAACAGGTTTAGGATTTGTACAAGCTTAGGGCATTGAATCAACAGTCCAGGCTAGGTTTGGGGGTCGACCGTCCGGACAGTGCCACGCCGAAGCTTTCCATATCTTCCCGACTTCTTGAGAGCTCATGTGGGGGAGTTGTTGTAGCATAACCTCCATCGAATCAACAACCCGGTCCCGAACAGATCCTTGCACCACGTGACTCTACAATCACCCAGATTCCAGTACGCTGTACACGGGGCGTTGCAGAACACTCCCCACCTGCGGAAGCGGCCGGAGGGCCCGCATGACTTCGCAAATGGAGAGAAGTGCAAAAAATTGAAATCCTTGAGATGGGCTCGGATCCCAGAGCTTAGGAGAATAATATACTGCCAGTTATATTACATTGTATTAGATAGTATTAAAATATATTTTGTTGTATTAAATCGTATCATGTTAAAGAATGAAATATAAATAAATAAGTAAATAGATAGTTTTATATTATATGTGGGCCTGGGCTTCGAGGCTTAAATCATCTTCAGTCCCTTTGCAAGCGCAGCCAAAGCCTCAGACCGTCCCTCGACGAAGCCTCGAATTCAGTGTAGATCCCATAGCCCTAAGCCTAAACGTGAAACCCTTAAATCCTTAATTCCCTAGATCTCAGCACCTCCTGGACCCTGATCCCTAAACCCCTCGATCCCAATCCCAGAACTCCTGTGCTGGACCTTTGCAAACAAAGCCAATCGCCAAATTACTGCCAGTATTTGTGTTATTACCATGATATTACTACTACTACTACTACTACTACTCCTACCCCCCCCTACCAACCACCTGGCGCCTCAACCCATCGTCATCGTCATCATCAACGAAAATTATATCTGCAGAAGATGCAGGGGCTCAGGCCCCCCTGTCTGTGACAGCTGCAGAAGTTGNAAAATTATATCTGCAGAAGATGCAGGGGCTCAGGCCCCCCTGTCTGTGACAGCTGCAGAAGTTGCCGATGCTCACTTGCCTTAACTGTCACAGATGCAGGGGCTGAGGCTCCCTATCTGCGACAGTTGCATAAGTTCCCGAGGCTCATTTGCGTCAGCTGTCACAACCGGTGAAGTTGCAGAGGCTCAAGGCCCAAAACTGCGACAGCAACTGGAGTTGCGGATTCGACGGGGAAGAAACTGCCAAACCACAGGTGGTCGGATAGTACGAAAACACTGTAAATACCGTGGAACACGCAGGTGCTGCCAA
>BGNK01003965.1:19355-58183 GCA_003297005.1 Symbiodinium sp. clade A Y106
GCTACCGCTACCGCTACCGCTACCGCTACCACTACCACTACCACTACCACTACCACTACCACTACTACTACCACCACGACCACTGCCACCACCACGACCACTGCCACTACCACTACCACTACCACTACCGCTACCACTACGACTACCGCTACCGCTACCGCTACCGCTACTGTATCACTATCACTATCACTATCGCTACTACGACTACTGCTATATACTGCTGCTACTACTACTACTACGACTACTATTCCTGCTACTACTGCTACCACTACTGCTACTACTACTACTACAACTACTACTACTACTACTAAAAGTAATACTAGTACTACTAGTACTACACGAGTACTCTTCTACCACGACTACTACGACTACTAAGACTACTACGACTACTATCAATACCACTACGAATTGCCTCGGGCATGTCTCAGACAGAGATAAAGTTTCTAGGAAGACCTTTCTAGAACAGTTGCGGTATCTAGTGCAGGTGAAGACGATCGTCGGCGAAATGGCCGCAGACCAGCGACAAGAGGCTTTGACTCCACGCCATCTCAGGGTGTTGAGCATTCGATTCACCGGTGCGTACGGATGGTTTCAGGACCCCGGGTGACTTGCCATTCGGCGTTCACCTCTCGATGCGCAGCGTCAGTTCTTGCCCGAATGGGTTCGAAGCCACGTTATTCAACAGCCCTAGACCGGCCAAAACACCGGCCAAAACGCCGCCCGTATGACGGATCTCGAAGCAATTCCGAGGATAGCAGATGTGCAACACTTGGGGGGAGAAGTCCAGGGTGGGAGGAAGTGATGGAGAAGCCAGAGTGCAGCATCGGTGGTTCAGTGGCTGCTGTCACCGAATTTTGGAGTGGCACGCCTTGGGTTTGGGGGGGTTCATGCCCTTAGCAGAAGCTAAACAGCATGGCTGGGATCGCCAACTCAAGCACTTGCAGCCAAGTGCGCCCGCCAACACCACCACCGCTCACTAAGTGGAAGAGGTGGCAGAATCGCAGGTGTTCAGCATCAATAGCAGTTGTTTAGCAGCAACAGTCGTGCTTGGAAGCAGAATGCCCAACAACAAGAAGCAGTGAAGGCGGCCACGACGAGGAGATGTACAGACAAGCTACAGACAAGGAATGCCAGTGATGCTAGTGGTGGCGCTGGAAACGGAATACACCCGTTGAGGTATGGGTATGCCAAACTACAAAAAACCAACAAATATTCTAGCGGCACTAGTTAGTTTTGGCCGAAAGATCTTGATTACTCGTCAGGCACTGTGGCGACAATGACCCTTAACCATATCTGTGGCTGCAGCGTTTCAGTGTTTTCTGCTCTCGATGCTCTCATTCGTGTATGCCGAATATTTTGTTGACTTCCGCATCCACGTCAGTGCTACCGCATACTGGCATTCTTCGACCTTTGACGTGCAGTCGCAGAACCTGTCGGCACAGCCGGCGAGCTTGCTAAATGCTGGCATGCTAATTGCTAGCGTGCTCTAATCACCACAGCAGCAATGGCATCAACACCATCATCCTCACCATCTTCTGCCTTATCCTCGTCATCTTCTCGTGTTCAGCCCCTTCATCCCCTGCTATTCCAATTTTCTTCGTCTTCTTCCCTTCTGAACTGCTTGTTTTCCATGCCTGGGAGCCTGCTCGCTGTGTTTTGCTTCAAAGGCCGTTGATGCCTTCCAGAACGACCCCGCCGTCTCCGTGCTCATCCTCAGCCTCCAGGCCACCGGCTCTTCAGATTCGGGGTTGGTTCGCTGGACGATGTCAGCTATACCTTGGAAGGACTACGTGGGAAGTTGGGGGCAAAAAGTTTAACTCAAGGCATTTTGAAGGTCCGCAGCCGCAAAACTGCAACATCTTTCGTTCAAAACACGAAGCTCTGCAGTGACGTTTATCAATGTCAAGACATCCTTGGAAAGCATTTTCAGAAGCATTCTTGCGAATATTCCGGCCTCCTTTTACCGCAGTCCTGGGTCGCCTGCCTCGCGCCCGAGGCAGGTGGAGTTGGGCTTAATCTGACGGCTGCCACGCACGTCATCCACTTCGACAGCCCCTGGCAGAGCACAGGCACGTAGTCGTAGTTTAGTTAAACAATATTGGCGACAGGAAAAGACCTTAATTACATCATGGTAAGCTGCATGTACTCCCTCTTTCTCTCTTTCTGTTTCTCTCTCTCTCTCTCTCGTACTTTTCCTCGGTCACTAGTTACTACACAAACTTTTGCTGCTATCCGCCACCTTGTCCATAGCTTTCCCAGATCCCAACAACTACCAAGCGGTGCTGGTAACATTGGCGTGCCCAGAGCCGCCTCGCCATCAAACGAACCCAAGGATGCTACAACCCAGCTGCTTGGAGAGCAATGAAGCGGTGTTTGCAGCCAAGTCCAAATCAATGCGTACTCCATCCTTAAAGAGCTGAAAACTGCAGCAATGCTAAGGCTAAAGAAGCACAAGCAACGGACCGCGCTCATCGAATCGGCCAGGTGCCCTCAAGCTTCAGGATGTTTGGACCGGAGTTTGCCTTCTGTGCGATCTTTTCTAGCGAACCATTAGACAACGTACGAGCAGGGTGCTGCTCGTCTGTCGTCTAGGGCACAGGGGAAGCATGTCGATTGACCCTCTCCAGAGACCCTTCTTTGCAAGACGGTGTTGTCGAACCTGTGTGGTGCAACGGCTATGAATTGCTCTGCCACTGTCTTTCATGGTGGGTATGCGCTTCATATTTCTGCTGCTATAGTCTTAAGCCCCTGCTGATGGCGCAGTATAACCTTTGGCTCTTCCAGCTCTTGCCGTTCTGATTTCGCGATGAGTCTGCCAGAGACAGTGAGGGAGAGCGCCCGAAGCATCTTTGTTCATTTAGTGACCTCCAGCGTGACTTTCCCCTCGTTCAGACGCCTCCCACAAAAGAGAGAGAGATAGAGAGAGAGAGAGAGAGACCAAGACAAGACGGCCGGGGGACTTGTGACCTTCAAGCACTGGATTCAACTTGAACTGAGATATCTTTATCATGTAACTGGCCTTGCCGTCTTTTCTCTGCAGTTCTGTATCTGATACCCTAAAACAGCCCAAATCCGAAAGTTGCCGTGCTCAAACCTTGCTACTAGTAGGTTGTCTTTGACAAACCTGACCAATTTCGGTTACCCTGCAAACACTTAGAGTTATTGGGCCTTATCTTGTATTGTCTATGGACCAGACAGGGGGAAAACCGTCATTGGTCAGTTGCATGTGTTGTCGAGAGTGCAGAACATCCAAGCCTCGTTATCGCATCATTTATGGCATTAGCCTTCTGGAAGTTCGGCACTCGTTGTTCACTCCCCCGCGCCCAACAATTCGTTGGGTGGGCAAGATGCCCGGGGGACTTGACCGTCCCCGATGCCCGAGAGAGAGAGAGGGAGAGAGAGAGAGAGAGAGAGAAAATAAGCCGCCCTTCCTGCAGACACGCACCGTCTTCGTCCATCGACTCATCACGAAGGCAGGGAATGACATGAGCGGCAAGAGAACCAAAGCACAAGCCGTGGAGAAAGCTAGAAGGCAGAGACCTCGCCGCAAATATCCGCTTCAATCCAGAGTTGACAAGGGACTGCAGACCTGAAGGTTACTATAGGGGCTTAAATTTTTACCTATACTAGCTTGGGGGTTCTTTAATTACGGTATTTTGGGCCCCAAAACCCTATTCTAATTATTAAGGCCCCCATCTCATCGTGCCGAGGGCACCTTCGAGGAGAGGCTCCATGACATCATGGTTGCGACACCTGGGCAGAAGGATGATTCAGATTCGGATATGGTACCACCCCTCCAATTGCAAACGGGTGCTGGGGTCGGCCAAGGTCGCCCGAGTTGCATTTTCCTGCATTTCAGCTCAGGGTCATCAAGATTTAAAGTGGCATCAGCAACAACAGTACCAACAACAGCATCAACGACATCAGCACTTTCGAGGCGACAACCACGTTCTTGTGAAATCTGATGCCCCTTGGCGGATCCGTGCCTCGTGTGGTAGCAAACGTGGAGGCAGCAGACGAGCTCAGGGAGCGTCTTGCTTGCTGGGAGTGTGAGAGCCCGTAGCCCCAACCCTAAACTCCGAAGCCCTAAAACAGAACCTGGCCTGGATTGTCCGAGTGTGCGAGCCGAAACCAGACTGAGCATTTGGGGTACCGGGAAAAGCCCCAGACCAAGGAAGCAAAAGCTTTCCGACCTGACCATCACAGGTGGCGAAGGCCAGGACCGGAGAACTCCCTAAGACCGAAGCCTGAATAACTACCAATGTTAGTCCTTCGGGTTCCTTATCACATGTATGGTGTAACAACCAAGAGACCCTCGGCTATGCTATGTTGGGCCACGAAGGAGGGATGTTTCGAATGATTTTGTTTGGCCAAGTTGCTTCTGCTTCTGGATCTATTCGAATCTCGCCTGCTCCTGCACCCCCCTCAAACTTTCAATGCTGAACTTCCAGTCAGCCATCAGACTTATGCCAGGCCCGAAACAGGACCTAATTGTAGTCCGTCTCTGCTTCATGTTGGAGGTTGGATCGCCGATCTCAACAACGACGAGCTCAGGGAGCGGCACTTCAGGGACCTGAGGTGATTGCTTGTTTGGGGAAACTGCTACTTGCATCACACCACCGCCACCAACAACAGCGACTACCAGTACTGCTGCTACTACTGCTACTGCTACTGCTACTGCTACTGCTACTGCTACTACTACTACTACTACTACTACTACTTCGACTACTACTACTACTCCTACTGGTACTGGTACTGGCACTGGTACTGGTACTGGTGCTACGACTACGACTACGCTCCTGCCCCTGCCGATGCCCTGCCCCTGCCTACCCCTGCCCCTGCCCGCTTGTGGGGGCTTGGAGGCGGAACAGAAATGCCCTCGATCTGGCCGCAGTTTGCAAAGTTCCGGCTGGTGATCATGAAAGGGGCAGTTCCGAAGAAAGTTTGGGGGCCAATCATGGGTTTTGTTCCATCTGCTTGTGTCACAACAGGTCCACTGATTTTTGTCAGACACCCCGGTTTCTTGTTGCCTTACAGGAGCTGTTCGAGCTTAGTGGCGAGAGAACCGATGGTCCCGCGGTCAAGCGCCGGAAGCGCGCGGAGGCAGTGTTGAAGGTTGAGGACCAGATTTTGATTTTGTACGGACCCGGCAGATGAATGGAAAGATCGCTCAAGGTGCTCGAAGGGACCAGAAAGTGTGAAAGGTAACAATGTGTGGTGGCCTAGCTCACGCGGGAGTAGTTGCAAGGTTAGCTTCCAGGACCTGGGGATGGCCTCTCTTTGGAAATCAGGGTTTCCGATCATGATTCGTCGACTCAAAAATCAGAAACAAAGTAGGTCTCGCCGTCAGTCATCTTCAGACCGAGCCTGGAAGGCCCAAGATCACGACGGCCGTGCCGGGCGGGCTGGCATGAACGCCATGGATGTTGATGGCGTTTTTCATCAGGCAACGAACATCAGTGAACTTTGCAGGCACAAAGGTAAAAGGTGTGAAATTATTCCATGCTTGACAGCCATTCGTTGCATGTTTGAGAATCCCCCATACTTGACAGCAATCCGTTGCATGCATTAGCAGTCTTAGCATTGGTTAGCTGTTAGCTTTTGCTGCTTGAACAGTTGTTTCGCAATGATGTCGATGGTTATTGATGTCAGCACTCTTCCTGTTGGCACTAGGGCCACGATTTGATTCACGTATGTTACCAAGTTGCACAATGAGGTCGATTTCTCGTAGTGCATCGGGTCGTTAGGGCCAGAGGCTAAAGTCTACTCGAACCTTGTTGTTCCAAAGCCTGTGAGCAGAATGCTTTGATTTACCAGTTCTAGGTTCCAAGTCTCTGAGGCAGCGGCTTGACGCAAACTTCGCAAACACCCGGATGAACATTGGCTTATGTAAGCCTTTCAATCCTTTGAGCGATCATGGGCCAGTCGCTTGAGGTAAGAATTTGTCTGTCTAACGTCCCATGCACCATTTTGCAATTCCCATGTCATGATGGGACCGTGCAGTCACATTTTTCCATGCACCCCTGTGAATAGGTGCCAAGGTGAGTGGCCAATTAAGCGCAGCTCCGACAAAGCGCGCATGGCAGCGCATGTCTCCAGCTTGCACTCCAGTGCCCCACACTCTTAACTCATGACCCCCGTACCTCCTCAGCGCACAGCCTCGCAGAGGAAGCCGGCTTCGACGCCCAAGGCCTCAATGTCTCGATTTTCGATGTATTCGTGGGTTAAGCAGGGGGGGCGAGCTGCTTCAGCCGGCCGACAGACGAAGTTGCAGTGTGGGGCGCATGAAAATCATGCCCCCAAGCCCCAGGAAGATGTCTCAGTGATCCGAGATAAGTCGGCGACTGTTGAAGCAGCTTTGCCTAGAGCCTCCTGGTTGGGTCAAAGGGGACCCAGTCCGCCTTCGGGGAACTGCGAGACTGGCTCAGTGCAGACTTCGGGGTTACCAGGCCCAGAGCCGCTCAATAGCAAGCAAAGAGCAAGCAGAAGTCGACCCATGCACAGTTTTAAAGAACCGGGCTTATTCTTGTTAAAAGAACTGGTAATGCAGCGACGACTACGCAATGAAGACTGACGGACCCAGGACGAGCCTGTGAGGCGTAGGCGTGGTAGGGTCTGAAGCGGCCGCGCAGTGGACCTTTCCTGTCTTCGTAGGCTGCGTACTAACGTGGGCACTCCGGCAATTGGTCAGAAGGGAAATCAATCGTGCTTTATGACCCCTATTTACAGGTTAAGGGGAAGAGGATCCTACTAGGTCCGAATGTCACTACATTGGGGGCTCAGAACATGCCGAGCTGAGCGGAAGAAATACCGTGTTCAGCAACCCACAGACCGTCGCTGGGGGAGAGCCCATGCCGACGCAGAGATGTAGGTGCCCTGGCTGTCCGTTCAACAGGCTGCGTGCCTGCTGGCAAGGCAAAAGGAGCAAAACCGCTGGCTGTGCGCAAGTGCCATTCGGAAGCCCTGCAACCTTAATTCTATTCCTCAGGATCCTCGAAACTGGAACATGGCCGCGCGATCGCTAGTCATGGCGACATAATCTGCAAACGAGCGCGAGCAGTCAATAGCAAGTGCCGGACTCCGAGGCCGTGAGCTTCGAGGAAGAAAGGCAACAGCTGCAGGCAGGAAGGGAGGGTGAAGTATGGCTTTTCTATTGCGCTAGATTCGTACATAAAAAGACAGCAGCAGCGGAAGCAGCGGCAGTGCCGACAGCAACGACACTGGCTCAAACTTCACAGGTTGTCCGTGGTAGTCGCCAAGCCAATTAGCCCAGAGATTTTGCATGTGCCCCTGGATGTTTACATGTTTAACGCGCCTCTTTCTGAAGCTTTTGTTCATACCATTTGCAGTGGTTGGACCCAGTGGTTGGACATATTCGGAGCCCCAAACTGCTGCGACAGCCTTGGGAACTAGGATCTTGCATGCACGGTTTCGGAGGGACATAATACGTAAGTTGTGCTCGAGCTTGTAAGAGGGTTTTTCTGCAGACCTGGGCTTTAGCAAGCCGTTTAGCTTCAGCCTGGGGTCGGCACCTGCGTGTCATGACTTGAAGAAAGAGCTTGAGTGGAACCCGAGTCAAGTAACATCTTCGGTGCTGTGCATTCGATGGACCATGAACTGCTGAATGGTATGATTTGCACCTTTATCAGTGTCGAAGCCACTTCAGCTTGTTCGACTCCCATTTCTTGGTTCAGCTCATCGTTGGAGGCAGGAAAGGCGCAAGCCCGGAAAACGTTGGATACGGGCTCGGCTTAATTCCAATCTGGAAGTGCGAGTGTGGTTTGGTTTCTGACGGGCTACATCATATGATAGATTCAATTTGCAGCTGGGAACTGGGAACCCCAAGCAAAGCGAAGCGAAGCCCCAGTTCGGACCTAAACTCAGAAATCGTAAATCCGACACCCTATACCAAAACCTTGGCGGTAGAGGAAAGGGGCGATTAAAAAATCTAAACCTTATGGTTTTGGTGTTCTGTTCTGGTTCTGGCTGGACAGGCAAAGCTGGAGGATGTCCAGCGGGAGGTGGAGATCTAAGCAGTACATGCCTGGGCAATACGCCACTATGTCGCAGGCTGTGTGCTTTTTCTGAAGCCTACACATAAAGGACGGAAGAGTGACGACACGCTCCTGAAGTTAGGTTACAGTGGAATCCAATGATGATGGCAGTCTTTTTAATTTCGGCATTCAAAATCGGACAATGGGCAGTTTTGCAGCTGGCCGTGAGCTAACACCACCCATCACCACCCACTGCATGCCAACACTCAATCCTTCCACGGATGACGGGAGCTTTGGCGAGGCACTCCGGGTGCATGAGACGTAGGATTTGGAGGTGGTACTTGCGGCATATCCGAGCTATCTTTCGGCGATGTGAGAGTTGGGTCACGGACTCTGTCGCGAAGGGTGGCAGATGATTCCAGATCGGACGGTTGGAACTAGCGGCTTCTTCAACGTGGCTACTCTAACCCCGCTGCAATAGTGCCCTTTAGATGGTCAACTGCAGCGAGAAAATGGAAGTTGGATTCGTACACGACCAACCTCAATGAGCCCAGGTGCAGCAAATAGAGCGCGACTACACCCAAAAGCTTGTGGGTGGCCCCAGTATAACGTCTGCTTGAGGGTTGAAGAGTGCAATACAAGAGTAGGAGTCATTCCAAATCTTTTTTGCGGTTCCTTGTCCCCAGCCCCTATTCTGCTTGGTACAGTGCCGGGTTTTGTTTGGATCTTGAGTTGACTTGAGAGTCGCCCGACAAAAGCTAAGGCTAAGGCTAAGGCGCCTGCAAACCTTGAGTCATATGGCTAAGCCGAGCTGCGACCTGGGAGTTCTTCAAACCCCAGAAACCCGAACAGCCCTGAGAATTACCCTCAGCACGTCGAAGATTTTAATGAACTCCTTATCCTGCGGTCCTTCTCAAGTAATGTACTGTAATTACGCATAAGAACATCCACGACATCCTACTTCGTGCTCTGCTCAAATCTTGGCGATGTTGTTGCAACACATCGGTTGTTTGATTTTTGAAGTTGCTTTCGCGAGTTGCCATGCTCGCTTGAGCATCGTGTGTGTTGATGAATGTCTGCATCGTATACATGATCCTTTGTTCAACCCAATATCCTGTATCATATTCTCATGAAGCATCCAACAGCTTAGAATTGAACATAATAGGATTCAGCATGATATAATTATGGACTGGTACGTGCGGGCAGGACGAAGATCACAATATCTTGTAGCTTGAATATGAGCAGAGTTTGGCGCGAGGCATATTCGATTCTCTGGAAGGTGTGTGTGTTCTAGGCGTTGCAGTATCCATTCCGTTTGGGGCACAAGGCCTTGCTTGCGACATCTTGCATTTCTCAGCATATATCCCGGCGAGCTGTGTCCCCGGGCTCCAGATCCAGCACCATAGGTCAATGACAGTGCTAATGCGAACGCTGCAACACTGCTGCGAGCAGAAACAAGTAGTAGGAGCATGGCACTGAATCATACGTAACAACAACAATCCCAGGAATCTGAGGCCTTGCTAGCGAACCCTTCAGCCTCGAGCCTCAGTCCACCAATCGTCCACACCCTTAGCTAAACCATGTTAAACCCACCCATGGTCTCCGCGTTCAGTTCCTTCTGCCTTGCTCTCCTATCGTAGGATTCCCAATTTAGCCTTCAGAGAGCGTGGAGCAATTCATGCCACTTAAACGTAAGGGCCCTGTGCCCGAACTTCCGCAGAAGTCCCGAAGCCCCTTGGGGCCCTCACCCGAAATCCTACGATCCCAAAAGCCAAAAATGTCCAGAAGCCCCCAACATTCCTACGCCTTTCGGGCGCAACATCTGCGGCTGCCGATGGCCACGGAAGCCAGCGTGAGACTGGAGACTTCCAGGGTTGGGGCTTGTAGGGTTCAGCCTTTTTTAATGTACAATTGCGTGTCCGTGTTCACACCTGGTCCTCCAGTTCTTAAGAAGCAGTTCCAGTTACTACCATACACCTTGTTGCGAGAATGATAATGATATGATGGCAATGCTGTCAGCATTTCGTACTGCACGCTTGTCGACGCCTCCGGAGGACACCTCCTCCGTGACGTGTCGCCGGCTCGGCAGCTGTTGAGTGTTTTCTGCGAGTTTCTGTGCGCAGTTTCTGGTTGCACGGGGTCAGCAAAGCTGACTTTCGGAATCTTTGGGGTGATGGGAGCCTGAAGCCCAACACAAGATGTTTGGCGGTTCTTTGAGCGTTGCTGGCAAGTCGCAACCCAGAATTAGCGAGGTCGTGCGAACGGCCTGGTGCTCAGCTGCCAGTATTCGACCATAGCGCCTCCCCCAAGAGCAGCCTCAACGTCCCAAGCACTGGAGTCTAAAAGCCCCACCAACCTCGCCTGACGAGTGCAAAACAGCCCGACAAGCATTGATTCCGTCAGCTTCCAGGGACCGGCCCTTCTGGGCCCTTAATAGCTCAGGGGTCTATAGTACTATAGTCTATAGGTATCAGGGTTCCGTCGGATAATTGGGGACCTGACCTCACAGCGAAGAGTCAACCTCGAAGGCGCCTGTAGCCAAGGCGGCGCGGTGCTGGCAGTGGAGTGGGATCCCAAGGCGCGCCTGCACTCAGATGTTCAGGGGCTTGCAAGGAGGCTTTTGAGATCCAGGGCTTAGGTCGAGGACGCTTGTCCTGGAATTGGTCTCGCAAGACTTTGTCAGGGGCTCGTGCTAGCAGCTCTGCCATCAGTCATCACTGTGAAGTTCTCGTCTCTAGTTGCTGCATGGCAGTTACGTTACGATGCTTGTGGGCACTATCATTCTGCATGATTCCGGCGGGCTCCAGGCCGCCAAGGCCAAATCAAGAGCACCCTAAACGCTACGTCCCGGCGCCTCCCATGGTAGTGTTTCCCGAGCTCGAACCGCAAAATCTCGGCCACGTTGTCGAGCCTCCTTGCCACCAGCAGAAAGTTCCGCCTGAGCATTACACAGGAATTCATGCGGTTGAGCTTTGTGATGGCTTGGACTCGCCAGAGCCTGTCAATGCACCCAGTTCCCCCCAAGCGAGCCTGCGCGGCGACGATTGGATCGTGGACCTTGTTGCCAGCATGGAGCCTACCAGGGCCGAAATTATTCGGGGCGTCCCCGTGCACTGTGCTTTGCAGGGCTGCGGGCAGGCGATTCGTGGGAGGCAACGAGGACTACACCAACTTAGCCGTGCCACGACCTGCATCGACGAGTTTTGGTCCCACAGCTGGCACACATCTGCCTGGATGAAGTATGTCACCGCGTGGTACTTGAACTGTGCCGCTGTCGCGGCTGCCTTCGGCATGGGGGGAGCTTTGCTGGGCTTCCTGCTGCGTGCTGTGGGGGTCTTGCCTGCCACTCTCGACGGTGTCTTCTGCGACTCGCAGTGGAGTGTCTTGAGTGGGGTGATCTTCTTCTGCGCATCGTTTATGTTGTGGCGGGTACGAAGGCTCGTGTTCCTGGACATGCTCTGCATAAACCAAGAGGACGAAGGTTTGAAGGGCGAGGCCATGATCAGCATGGGTGCAATCTTGAAAAGCTCAGCATCAATGCTGGTATTGTGGGACCCGAGTTGGGTACAGATACTTGGCTCTCTTCTGGTTGACCGTTTACATTTCGTTGGTTAAAAGTCAGGCTGCGAGTCTATCTTGAATCTTTACGCTTCCCCCCACAGTTATACAACATACGAAAACATATTAGAAACACGAAAGCATACCGAAAAACACGAAAGCATACCGGTATTGTTTGGTGTTGTTTAGTATGTTTTGGTATTTTTTGGTACGAATGTTTTAGTATCTTGGCATGTTGATGGTATTTGGCGTATGTTGGTGGTATTTTTCGATATGGGTGATGGTATGTGTTTGGTATGTTTCTGCATGTTATAACATCATACACTAACTCTCAGAAAGGATTCATCGGTCGTCTAAGGAGATTCTGGTGTGTTTTCGAACTGGCCTCGTTTCTTCACAGCCAAAAATACGGAGCAACAACAAGCAAGCATTTGAGCATTCGACCAAACCTCATGGGACCGGTTCTGCTGACAGGAAAGGCTGGCTTGATTGCTTTACTTGGTTTATGGCCAATCTGTTTGGAAGTATTCGGGAGGAGCATCATGGTGATGGTGTTGACGATATCGACAGGGCTTTTGCCATGTTTCCTGTGTCTTGCCCACATTGGCCGAACTTTCTGTTGCAGCCTGGACACGCTGCAGCAACAACTCGCCAAGTTCCGAGTGAAGGACGCGAAGTGCTGGTGTTGCACTGTGAACCACGTGGACGAAGCAACCGGCGAGCCCTTGCCTTGCGACCGTGATGTCATGCTGAAATGCATTGGAATCTGGTTTGGAAGCAGTACTGACTTCGAAATTTTGGTGCAGGGGCATGTGCGGACAACACTGCTTCGACAGCTCACCAGTCCAGTGTACCTATACCAGCAAGTCGTTGTGGCCAGTAGTCCTGTGATGTGGTTGTTCTTGGATCGAGTGGCTTATCTCCTCTCAATTGGTGAGATGAGCATCGGGGTGTCGGTTTTCTTTGATGCATTGGCATGGTGGCTGCTGGCAATTCCTAGCATCGTAGTGCTAGGTGTTGCGGTGGCTTACAAACTCCGCATGAAACAAGAACGTTGCGTGCTCGATTTGGTCTTCAGCCTTGCAGTGTTAGTGGTGGCAGCTTGCATTCTTGCGGCATTCGTTGTGGCCTACATTTTCATTGACCAGCAAGTTAACGCGCTTTCCTCACAGCGCGAAGTATATGCAGTTTTGCGCTCGGCTCTCTTTGTCCTCGTATCGGCCATATTTGCCCGCTGCTCTCTCCACCTCTTCTGGAAAGCCAAAAACCGTGCCATTTGTACAGATGCTTCCTGAGATTGTGGTCAAGCGTTGCGAGAAGGCGGTACGCACTTAGATTTTTGAAAGCTTTAAGCCTCCTGACAGCTTTTTGCCCTGCATTGGCATAGTGCGCCCTATCCCGACCTACCCCCCTTCCCCCACCACCCATTTTTGCATCCAGGAGCGTGGGGTTGTATTAGTATTATGCGACATGATGTTGTTTAGAAAGCTTACTCTCTGCCATCTTTTCAAACTGCGTCTTGGTAGTTCACCCGGGCATTGACACGGGAGACTGCGAACAAGTGCTAGGAGACTTCTCGACCGTCTGTGCTTTTTTTGATGAGTCCGGATCTCCTGCTGCTAGAGCGAAAGCGCATGAAAACCTCCAGTGCTTTTGGCTGAACAGTGCACAACGCCAAGAACTTGCAACTTGTTCTTATATCCACGGGCACAAAACTGCCCTGGTCCCTTGATCAAATTAGCTTCCGACTGCGCGGTGGCTGCCTGCAAGCATTGTCACTGGCTCTGTCGGGCAAAGCCTGGACATCCGGCAAAAGGGGAGCATAATAATCAGCAATAATAACAATAGTACTCATAATAACAATCTTAACAGTAATAATACAACAATCTTACAACAATAACAATAGCCAAGGAGAGCACTTCTGGGTCCCATCTGGCACACCTTTGAACAACTTCGTGAGAAATCCTAAGCAGCCTGGGAGGCCGGAACGAAGCTCGCGTCTGCATCGGCAGATGGGATTCTGCGCCTTTGGGAGCCGGGGGAGGGGGGCGGGGGAGCCGGGAGATCGCCGCTTCACAGCCAGGCAGTCAGGCATTGTATATATATATGTGTATATATATATATATATATGTGTGTGTGTGTGTTTGTGTGTGTGTGTCTGTATGCACGGAGGAAGGCAGCCGCTGCTGATGTAATCATGCATGCGTGCATTCCTGGGCGAAGTCGTGGACGTGCGCATGCGTTCATGCGTGATCATGCACGAGGAGCCGGAATGAATGAATCCTGGTTTCAATCAACTACAGGTCGAGTTGGACCAGGTCGAGGCTTCAGGTTCTTTTGACCCGAAGTCCATTCATCTCCCACGGAAACAGAACCTCCCCAGGCTTAAGGGGGCTGTGGGGTGGCAGGACCCCACCTCTGGCACATGCAGCGATCTGCCACCCGACAGCAGCAGGAGCATCAGTAGCGGTCGTCGTCGTGGTGGAGTAGTGGTGATAATTAAAGTAATCGCCGTAGGCGGGCATCGCGCATCGCTGTGCCAGTGGCCTACCCAAGCTGGCATTTCTGGGATATCCAACCTAAACTATCACTAACAGTGGCTTCAAGGCTGGAGGCCACGGAGCCACGCGGCTTCGCCAGCGGCCTGCTCAGCAGCCCGAGCTCGCGTAAGATTTCAGCTTTATGGCTCCGGTTTGCAGGCTGAGGGCTGCGCTGATCAAGCCAGTCTAAGGATTTGAGCCCCGAGGTTCCAGGCCTGTCGTCCAAACTCCGACCCTTGATTCGTGAAACGTGACTCGAGTGTTTTCGGGCCACATATCTGTTGAAACTCGATTCTTACAGCGGCAAAGAAAGTCCTTATGACTGGCCAACGAGGTCGAGTCCAAAAGAATCCTTAGCTCTTCTGCAGTCTACATCCGAAGGCAGGAGTTGTCCGAGTGTGAGTCGCAGCCTATACCTGAGGCTGCATTTCCTGGGCTCCCGACGGCGTGCGACTGGCCACCGGCTATCAGGCCTACCCAAAAAAAACCACGATGAACCCTGGTGTCTTGACTCGACCATCACGTGCTCTCCCCAATTCTCAACCCTGCAAGCTTCCCCAGACCTTAGACGCCCCAAAGATCCGCACGAACCGGGAATCCGGGAAGAGGATGGCGAAGTGGTGGTGTGGTATCCTCACGCCGCCTTGGCCACGGTGAGCTGCTCCGGGCATACGAACCAAGTCCGGTATCCCAGGATTCCTCTGCGTGTTTGTTGTGAATTTGTTGTGAGAGCTGCCTCGGCGTTCAGCAACCCATTATTCTAAAATTATAATAAGGCACCCCCAAAACAGTATAGGTACTTATTTAATGTACTGGTCCCTGAGATCGGTGGCATGACCCGAAATCGAGTCCGAATGCTTGAAAGACAGATCACATGATGTCGGTTTCGAGCTCAAATCGCTTGTTCGGCGCACCAGCTGCCATCCTTTGCTTCTTTTCTGTATCCCTCCAGGAATCGAAGCGGGATGTTTGAAGCATTTTGACGCAGAGCACAGGATGTCGTTTTCGAGCTCACATCGTGTGTTTGCACCCCTTCAGGAATCGATCCCGACGATTGAAACAGAACACTGCGCCCGACGCGAAAACAGCCTAATTTGCTCATCAGGGCCCCTGCCGGAAGCGATTCCCGGCCCCTGAACTGCAGAGCAAAGCAAGTCGTATTCGAGCTCACAGTTCGCAGTGTATAGTACGTCCTTTGCTCCTTTTCTGGCCCTTCCGGGCCAGCCTTCGAGCCTGGATGTTTGACAACGGAGGTAAGGATGCTTAAGCCGTCCGTTTGCTGCAGAAGCAATCGAAGGGGACATCCCGAAACGGAGCAAAGGACCCAAAGCGAGGAACCAAGCAATTTATGCACCCGGAAACGACATCATGTGCTCGATTTTGCAGTTGACGTGGCTTTGAGAGGGCCCAAGGAGCGGTGTCGAGTTTCTGTTATTTGTTTTGTTTGGGTGATGTTCTGTTGTTACGGTGGTGTTCGAAGCCAGCCTCGTGGAACACCACGAACCACCTCGCCAGGAGTGCGCTAGCGTGAGCTCCGCAATGCACAATCCTGTACTAAAACCGCCTAACACCCAAACGCTGGAGCAATAAGTGGCTTTCAAATTTTCCTTGCGGCGAAGGTCAGGTGCATTGCGTGGAGCCCACAAGGCAGGGCCGCATTTGACGGTTTTTGAGCTCCTTTACCATGGATTTGGGATTCGTGTTTGGGTTGGCTTTAAGGTCCGCGCTGGGTCGTGCTCGACGGAACACTGTCAGAGTTTGTATCGAAGCTTGGACTTCTGCTGAGCTGTCCAAGCTCCGCATGAAAGTTCTTGCTGCCGCTCGCGTTGAGAGACTGTTTGCTCGAGTCCCATGTTTAGGGGTGGCTGTGTGCATCATCCCTTGTAGCCTGTAGCCGCAAATGTCACCCAAATCGATGAGGCCACGAGCCCCGGAACCCTACCTCGTGAATCAGGCAAGGATTGTGTGGCTTCCGGCTCCCTTGATGGGACGGTGAGGACAGGGGGGATATGGAGCCATGTTTCCAAAACTGTTTGTCACACTGTGCCGCCCCCTCTTCCGGGTCGTCACACGGTGTGTCCGATCCAAAGGACAACTTGGCGATTGTTAACGCAGCTGTCACCCAGCACTCCCCTCAAAGCTTGAAGCTGTGGGTTGCACATCCGGCTGGTAACTGGTAACTCCAACCTGCACATGCAAGCATTCGAAGCATGACGTCTTGCGGAGGATATGGGAGCCCAAGAAAGGCTGGGCTTTGTGCAGGATGCCTTGGACATCCCTGTGCTCCACGAAAACTAAGCAAGTTGCCACCAAACCCCGATCCACTTGCGCTGGAAGCCGCTAGAGCCGCTAGAACCCTAGTCCTTTCGAAGAGCGGTAAATTAGGTGCAAGAGCTCCCAGTGAGCAGAAGCCAGCGGAACAGCGAATCTGCGCTTGGTGCAGGCAAGTGCTTGAAGACCTGCCAAGGCGATGGCGGATATGTTAGGCCCTCGGGCCTTCAGAGGACGGAGATGCCAACACCGGGGTATTCTTCCAGTTTCAGCAGCCTCAGTACGTTGGCGTGCCAATATTAGTCGTTGCTTCCGTCTCTTTCCGGAGTCTGGGGTTTGTGAACTTGTGTCATTACGTGCACTGTAACACCCAAACCCACCTGCAGCCCCTTAGTCATCGCTTAGATCCTGAATTTCAACCGAGCTGTCTCTGAGGTCTACTGTCTCCTTTGGCACCCGGAGGCTGTCTGAACTTGCTCGGCAAACTGCTTCTTATTGGGCCAGGGTTTGGGGTTTGAAGAGGGCTCGCCGACTTCCTGGAAGGCTTGCAACTAATCGTTTTGATGGCTCTTCTGCTCCAAACTCGGCATGTTTCGGTGGCCGTTCTTCTCACGAGCAGGAGAAGGCTATATCATCGCGTGATGTTATACGACACCGTCGGGCTGAGGGTGTGGGCGCTTCGGGCATGTCTGAGCTTCGTTTCCGAAGATCGTGCCGCATATACATATATACATACAGCAAATAGTGTTACATAAATCGATAAATATATATAAATAAATTAGATATATATTATCTATATATATATATATACATATATCTATATATATATATGTATGGTCAGGCGTCTGGCGTTCCCCCCCCCCCCCCNGGGGGGGGGGGGGGGGGGCCGCGGAGCGCCTGACCATATAAATATATATATATATACACGCACATATTGTATATTTATGTATATATTTATCTTTAGGTTTATAATTAGATATGTAAGTAAGTTGTTTGGTAGGCCACATCTCTGGCCGCCGGCAGCACAGACGGCATTGCGCGGCTTTTCGATCCGCTCACTGGGACCTGCATCGTGCTCCATGTAGATAGCTGCTTTGAGGGAAGGGGAAACTTCGGGCTTTAGCCTGGGTTCTGGGTGTTCAGGATATGGAGATTGAAGTGATCATGTTCCTTGCCTGTTTTTGTTGGGCACAACGGGTGCATCAAAGGTCCCAACGAGCACCATCTCCAAGCTTCCAATCCGAAGCCAGCACCGGCCGAGTCCGTAGTAGCGTGCAGAAGATGAGTCGTTTGGATTCATGAGCTTTGCTTGCTACTAGAAGTGCAAGCGCTGAGATTGTAGCTGTTCTGGCCATTACTCACTATTAAACTGCACTCTTCTCATGCTGTTGAGCAGTGCTCATACTCGTCAGACATGGCTTCATGGCTACATCCTATCCCACGACTGTGATGTCAAGAACCTGACATTCTCCAGCAGAAGACTAAGACGATGACGGCTCGCGTGCTCAGACAGCCAAGCCCAAGGGCCCCCTGAAGCCCACAGAAGGAACGGCGGTCCAAGCATTTACTGATTTACTGCAGGTACGTTGGGAGGGCCACGTTGGCCCCATCTCTTCCTTGGCCTGGGGACCAGGCGCAGAAGTGCCGCTTAAATCCTAAACTAGAAGCCTCGGTTCATCTTCGTCAAGCTGTCGGCTTTCAACGGCTTAAGTGATTTTGGGAGGTTTCTGGTGCGGGTGAAACCTTGCTGGAGGTTGCTTAGGGTTCAGAGCAGGCATCGAAGAGAAAACCCGCAACACCATGTCATCTTAAGGTCTTAAAGGTATGGCAGCATAGCCCTGAAGCACGCCGTAGTCCCGGGATGACACCATCCTCGAGTTTCGAAAAGGAGGTTGGGCTGTCGGCTTCCCGGGTCGAGAGTTCGCGGCTTCTCCCCACACCTTCCGGTGGTTAAGTTCAGACGGACAAGATCTGGTCGTGACGAGTACTTAAGACAAGCCATACACCTCTTGGAATGCAGCCAGCCTAGACTGACTACAGGCATATTCAGGCGTCTTTAGTCTAACAAGTTTGACCGCTTCAGGTTGTATCTGCTTGAGCCCACTAATTGCTAGTGCCGAATCCACCCTAAACCACTGCCCCTCGGGGCCTTGCAGGAGCGAGCCTCTCCTGCAGGCTGCAAGTATCCTTTAGCTTGAGGTTCGCGTTGTGGTCGGTAGAAGGACTCCAGAAGTCCCGTTCTGGGCAGGGCGACTAAGTCTCCTCAGGGAAAGCAGCGGCTTCAGTGGAACCACACAAGACTAAAAAAACACCAAGCCAGGAAAGGAGGCCAGCAATGGCAACCCGCAATATTTGGAGCTTTTTCTGCACGTTCAGGTTTCATGTTTTTCCGAGATGCCAGAAGACCTTTTCTCCTGCACGGCATCTGTAGGTGCGACGAGTCTGGCCACCGGTTCGCATGATGGCTCTGCCTTTATCTGGGGTGTGGACACGGGTCGGCAGGCCGCGGGACAGGGGTGTAAGTAGTGCAGGTCCTCTTGTGGTGCTGTGAGTTAAGAGCTGTTTTGCGTGATGACCGGGCTTCAGACAGAGTACAATGAAGCGTTTGGAACCGTCTTTCGCCAATCGTTGGCCCAAATCGCCGGTTTCTGGATTCTTTGATGTCGCGACCAGGGAAACAATCACAGTGATACCAGTTGCGAAGGATGGGACACCTGTGAACCCAGAATCTTACGGGGTCCGAGTGTCTCATTGTGAAGGGCGTCTTTAACGACCTTAAAGCGGTGGGATCCTGGCATAAGGACCGGGCAACTCTTTAATGTCTGTACCTTCCACTACATTTGAGAGTTCCTCAGCTCACTCGCAGAGACGAGCTTCAGGTTCCTCGACGACAGGGTCATGCAAATTGTTGATATTGTCTGTAGGAGCGCTTGGAAATAGTGGCTTTCAAAGTTTCCACAACAAGCACAGCTTCCAAAACCTGATTCCGAAAAAACCCAGCTGCATTAGGATCCCGTTTTGCCATCAAATTCCGATAGAGGCTCATTCTGTACTTGTTCCTACGTATTGGGGATGAATACTACCCCAGTGTGAGCCGAAGGGCCTGAAGGGCCTCGAGTCCCTGAATTGCGCCGGCAAGGTTGCCGCCTGCAGCACTCCGGGAAGAGCTCGGACCTCGGGGCCCCGGCGTTTCGTCATGTGGCTTCCCGCGAAGAACCTCAAAACCGTCAAAGATGTGGCACATTGAACCGTCCCGGGCATAGGTGTCCAGCCCGAAGTTCTTTTGCGACTAGCCCAACTGAAGACAAATTCAGTGGCTGTTCATTCTAGACTCGAATTCTGATTGAGGGTTTCAATTGGATGTAGAAGAGGTTTAACTGTTCCTTAGTAGCTGAGTGGGTAACCTTTAAACTTTTGGGAGTTTGTATAGCCTTACCATGCTTGGAAAGGTTCACCTTTTTGGGGCTAGGATACCTAGCCTCCCAGGTTTCAAACGACAGTTCCAAATCGTTCATTGAACGGAGCCTACAAAAAAACTCGGGCGCCTGTCGAGATCGGCGCAGGGATGCCTCATGCACAGCCTTTCATCCCGATATCCAGAGTCATGCTTGAAAGTACTCTTTTTAAGCCTTAAGACGTAGAAGACCTGCTAATCCATGTTCCGGCCAAGGTTTACACCATCGCTTGGAGGCTGCCTGTTTGCGGACACATGGGCCTCTCAAGATCTCAGCTTTCTAAGTTCTGAGGGGTGGAAAATGTAAGGGTTCTCGCAGTAGGATCCGACTCTCTGGACACGATGCCCTAGGCTGAAAGGTCATAAATTCACCAGCCCCCTCCACTCGAAGGCCTTTCCAAACGGCGAATCCCCCGGCTTCATTTCAGGAGACGCTTAGCTAATTCGTAGCACCATACTCTTCTCGAGAAGACTTAATGTAGCAGTTGGGTTTTACTACGGTAGCTGTTTAGGCTCGTTCTCAAGCCCCAAGCCGCCTGCCGAAGCAGGAACGACTCCCAGCGCCCAAGACTGGCCACGGGATCGAGTGACGGCAGCATCTGTATCTTCGATGCCAGCCTTGGAGTCTGCAGCTTGTCAGACTTGCGGCTGAGGGATTCCTGGTCTTCGTTTGATGGTGCGACTACAGAAGCCTGAGTAATTAGCGGATTCATGATTCGGCTTCGTCGGGTTATTATGGACCATCTCTGTTTCCAAAAGAATCCGGCTGCAACAGCCAGGCATGACGCGATTTCAAGGACACTTTGGTGCAGTGCTGCTGGGCGGCCTTCAGTGTTAAGCTTGGGGTTTGGGATCTGTCGGAGTGTGGTCTCAGCCTTAATTTTAACTTCAAGGCTGCGAGAGTGAGGGAGAAGTGGAGAACTTTTCTAGCCATACAGACACAAACGTAAGCCGGTGAATACATGTAGACTCAAAGAGGCTGTGAACCGAACCATATGTAAATATTGTGTGTGCGTCTGTGTGTGTGTGTGGGTGTGCATGTGCGTATATAGACGATTAGATATGCATGCATGCATGCATGCATGCATGCATCGATGTATGTATGTATGTCATGCATGTACGTATGTCGGTCCCTGTATGTATATAGAGATTTATCATCATCACCATTGCCTCCTGTGTCCGTTTGCACAGAATTTCTCTGTGTCTGACTGGGTGCATGGAATGCTGATGATTGCATGCAAGGGCATGTGTTTATGCAGCCCTTCCCTGTCAAAATGTACACCATTTTGCAAAGAGACGAAGACATGAGAAAAGTGAAACAGCACAATGGAAGCACATGCCTTTTGTTGAGTTTCGAGTTCTGCAGCGGATAATACACAAATACACACAGAACTATACATGCACGTAGCTTCACATCCGTATGAGTCATATAGAGGTTCGTATGAAGCCGCCAGGGTAGTCGTCTTTTGCGGTGCATGGCTTGCCATTGGCTTCAAAAGGGACTTTGCTGGGATTTCAAGATGCTCGTGGTCTTGTCTGGCCCCAGGCCACCTCGGCCCAAGCCCAGCTACCCCCTACCAGCCCTACCGACATCACCACCCATGTAGAACCACCACAGCTACAACGTAGCCCAGAACACTCAGTCTTAGATTCACTACGAAGCATTGTGCCGCTCTCCTTCACCAGGAAGCAACGCAACGGCTTTACAAAATTCCTTGCAGGTTCTCCTTGGCCTGGAGCACTGCGCCCGACGATTCACTTTGTCTAGCCTCCGGTGGCGAGGAGCGGCTTTTCTGATGAGGTTTAGCATTCAGAGTATAGGGATAGTGTCTCGTGTTGTTTGGAGCTGTCTGATATCATTTCTGGTTGAGGGTTCGGGGCTGTTGGTTTTTGTGACCGCTGCGTTGCGTGAGATGCTGATGGTTTCGAGTTCGGGGGAGGTGCGATGCCACCTGCGGCATGAGCTTGGCAGCTCCGTGCTTTGTGCTGGAGTTGCGGGTTTTCAGTCGCGACAGCCAGCTTGTTACTCGCTCCGGCTATTGTCGTCGGAAGTATCCCTGCACCTAAATCTTAAGCCCCCGCCAGCTTACTCGAGTCGTCTTAACTCGACAAACAAAATCTGTTACTCTTGAGTTTCCCCACTGGGCTTAGGGCCCAAACCCAATGATTCTGACCTGGACCCTGAACCCTAATCCCCAACCGGAGGACGGTACGGTGCGAGTGTGGGAGGCTGGACTACTCGACGGTCAGTTTCGGAAATAATCATAAGAGCCCCATATCAACCCAGGGATCGTGTTGGCCGTTCTAAACCCCGCCTGTGAGCTCTGAGCTGCAGAGAAAGCTGCAAGTAAGCCGCCGACAAGGCTTAGAAGTCATTAATGCAGAACATCCTCACTGTAAGGATGATTCCAAGTTTCTGGCAAGCTGTGGCTTTGGATTTTCGGGAGACAATCAAGAAAGCAGGTTGCTGGCCTTATGCTGTTTCGTCATGAAGTATTACAAGTACTGAGAATTTTGGGCTCTAGTCTTTGATAAGGAAGAAGCAGCAACTCCATTCAGCCATCCATCCATCCATCCGGCCATCCGGCCAGCCGGCCAGCCGGCCAGCCAGATAGCCGGCCAGCCCAGCCGGCCAGCCAGCCAGCATGCATGCATGCAAACACGCATACATATCTCCCAGACATACTGTGCACACATATCTTACATGCATATCGTTCATGTACATTCATACTTCCACACATACATCCATACATACATCTATGCATATGCACAGACACGCGCGCACACGCACTCCGAGCAAACATACATACTGAAGTTCATACACACATACACATATGTCCGTACGTACAGACGTGCATATAAAGATACGGTAGGTGCTTACGTACATACATAGATATACGCGCACTCATGCGCACAGGCATGCATTGACGCATACATTCTTACAGCATGCATGCATACATGTCATACATACATGCGTAAGCACCGTACATACATACACAAATGAATACATATGCCTGCATGCATACATGCATACAATGCATTCAGGCTTACGTGCATTCATGCAAACATGCACACGCACGCACATGATCCATGCAGACGGGAGCGTATGACACACACACACAGGCATATATATATATATATATATATATATATATATATAAATACATATGTATACATGAACATGCTCAAGCCGGCAAAAGTACATGCACACATACATGCATGCATACATACGTGCGTGCATACGCACATATGTACATACGTGCATACGTGCATGCACACACGTGTGCATACTTACATGCATGCATGCATACATACGTATGTTTACAGGTTTACAGATGTGTAGATGAGCAGAGGTGTGTATTTATGTATGTATATAGATATGTAGATAGATATACGGAGACTTAAGTAGTATATATATATATACATCTTTGTGTATGGATGTATGTATGTATGTATGTACGTAGGTTTACAGATACACAGACGTGTTTGTCTACATTCGTGTCTATATCTTCATCTATTTGCGTTTCTTTATCTCTGTATACATACAAGACGCGACATGAGCATTTGAGCGGAGGTTGTACCCAATTCGCAAGTTGACCTCGCCCAGGCGCGAGCAGCGCAATGTCTGGCCGTCCACGTCGGTCACGCTGCGGGCGTGGCTTGGCAGCGATGGAGCTCAAGAGCACCACCGGCAGATGTAGCGGAGAACTCTGCGCGTCAGGGTCGGAGGACGTTGATCTCAGAAGAGGCATTAAGGCTCATTAGGGCAAAGCGGCTTTCCAACCCTCTCGCATTCGCCCTCCTCAGGCCCACTGGCAAGGCACACGTTTGTTCGGTGGGTTCGCTGTTTTGCCTTGTGTGAGTCTCTTTGCCGCGCAGCGGCAGCACTGGAGCTTAAGACAGCCAGGACTTGGCAAGGGTGAGAACGACAACGCGACTTCACAGACAAGCCAATTCAACAAAGCAAATCCTAAAAAAGCGTGAATCTTACGGGGGCTAGCCGGATTTTCCACCGACCACCAGGTCATCTGCGTACGCTGGTCGCCGAAAGGCAAGCGATCTTTGCTGCAAGAGCTCAAGTCGAGGGTTCCGGGAGTGTCAAAGTGGTTCGAAGGAGTATGGTAGTCTGGTAACGAGTCTCTTGATGCTCAATCCCGGATTCCTACAGGGCTGAGAAACCGTAGTTGCCACGTAAGCCAGACCCCATGCGGGATTGCTCTTCGCAGGCATCACAGGAATCACGGGCGGTAGGGGAAACCGACCATATTTCGACCGGTGCCCGATTGCAAACTCCCCATTGTCGTCTTGAAGATCCATAATTTGCCTTCACAGCGAAGTTCTCACATCAAGCAGAGTTTGGTTTTCGACGGGTTGTATGCGAGCGCCGAATTCTCGAGTCCTTGTATGTCTTGCCCAAGGAATTGCGTCGGCTTCGGAGGATGGCTTGGCAAAGATCTGGGACATTGCGTAACTCCCGGAGCTCTGAGTCGCAAACACTGAGCGATGATGTTGGGGCTTAGCAGCCACAGCAAGCGCAGTGTGCGGTTGTGCGTGACCGGCCGAAATGCTTTCAAGCCCCAAGCGAGCCAACAAGCTCTTGGGTCCCCAAAAACGTCAATGTCGCCCAACGAAGGGCTGCAAGCTGTGCCGACAACGAGGACCTTGCCCTTGGATCCCAATCCTTTGATGTTTAGTACATGTGGCTGTTGGTGCTGACAGCAGCCGTGTTGAGTTAGCAGTTAGATGCAGTTAGTGCTGTCCCTATTGTCGTCGTCTTTGCGGTTGCATTTGCCGTTGTTGTGGCTGTTGGGTCTGTTGTGGCTGTTGTGACTGTTGTGCTTGTTGCGCTCGTTGTGCTTGTTGTGCTTGTTGTGGTTGTGTTGCTGTTGCTGTCATCAAAACGGTGCTGCTGCCGCCGGCTGTTGCTGACCATGACGAGGCTGCTGCTGCTGCTGCTGACATTGATGTTGATGACGGCGAAGAGATGGTCACGATTGTGATGGTGGTGGTGGTGGTGGTGGTGATGAGCACGGATGGTGGCAATGTTCAGGATGCTGTTGGCAATGTTCGAAGGCCCACTATGGCCGCTATGGCTATGACATCTTCGGGCTTCTCAGATCTCCCGTAATGGAGGCGCTTTCGCTCTCCAGTACAAGTCGGCTGGAACAAACAAACTCCGAGGGGATGTTGTGATGCATGCCGTAACACCAAACATCAGGTGATGGGATCCAGCTTGCATGTCCATGGCACCCGGCAGAAAAAGCGAGGGCAACTGGCCTGGGTTGTTTTTTGTATCGAGTTTGTGGTTGTATAGAAGTGTAGGATTCACGTGACGAGTGGCTTTCGGGGGGGTGGGGGNTGCGTTTTGACGGGATTTACAATGGAAAAGAGGCCGAGGTAGGTCATGGGGGGGGGGGCGGGGCTTTGAGGTGTTCAGTTGGTGCTCGGTTGTAGAGTTAAGGGCCAATGAAGCAGAGTAAGTTGGCATGTTTTGGGGTTGTGAACGGGTTGGGAGATCCAACTTGGGCAGTTTTCCGCTCGCTGTGGTGGCTCAACTTCGCGCCGAGTCTGGGCACCGCAGGTCCCTTTGGGGATGTTCGGGCATGATCACATGAGGTTCAAGCACGCTTCTTAAATTCCTAGATCCCAGAGTCCTAAATCCTAAATATCCACTATCCACCCCAGATAGCGGCAGCTGTCACGGTTGACACCTGGTGCAGCTGAGCTGTCTCGGAGTCTTCTTCGGTACTTGAGCTCCGGAATGCTTACCCACTCCATAGCCCGACGACCGGCATAACTCTTGTCGGCATCTTCGTCATGTTGGCCTCGAGAAATCTCGACACCTAGAAATTGAACCGAACCCCGAAACGAAACCCTGCATGCAGGCTCGTCCTTGCTAGGTGGGAAGAAAACCTTGAATGTTGAGCCCTGAAGTCCGAGTTGTGAAAGCGTAAGTAACCAGCTACGTGCTAAGTCCTCCTGGCCTGCCAGGTCTCGCCCTCACAGACGTAATGGGAGAGGCCGGACGGGAGTTGAAGCCTTTTTCGGAAGAATTCCCCTTGTGAAGGCAAGGGCCACAAAAAGGCCGGCCAGAGTGGTACTGTACTTCGTGCCGTGTTCATCTTGTAGGTGCATGCCAGGCCCCACTGCTTCAAGTCCTGAAGCAGCTTTGCAATGCAGGAGCCGCAATGACAATAACTCGTAGCATCACACATGTATTTAGTGACATGTCTTGTAGATGGACCGAAAAAATGCTCTCAGACCCTTGTTTGATTGTACGGGCTTCTATACTGTATCTGCTTAGGCGCATGTGATAGTACCTCGCGGAGAAGCTTTTGCGTCCGGGAGGGGGGTAACCGTGCATGGTTTTACACGTTACGTGGTGTTGCCGACACGAAGTGCCAAATTCTGTGCCTGCTAAGCACTTAAATAACTTAAGTACTATACCAGTGATAGTAATAATAATAGCCACAATAATAATAGTATATACAAAGCAGAAAGCCTGATCCGTTAAAGGCCACCAGCGACAAGAAGCTGCACATCGCTCGCGTAGCCGCGAACCTGGCCGCTGAGCTGGCAGGCGATGCCAAGGTGGACAGCATCCACGCAGAATTCTGAGATTTCGGAGAACGGCTGGTCAGCCGCTCTTTATCGGTTCTATAATTTTTTCAACGATTTTTGTCTTCGCACCGCTGTACACAACTGTATATTGTTTCTTCTCAGAGGTTTCGTCTTTGCCAGGCATTTCTTCAGGATGTCTTTGTCCAGTCAGCCGTCGTTCGATCCGGCCATGTCAGGCCTGCTTTTGAGATCCCTGGTCCCGGCATCATATGTTGGAGCATTCCCACTTGCCACTGTTCCGAACCTCACGAACGTGGAATCCGAAACATGGTTTCCAAAAGAAGCGGTCCCTGTCATGGTGGAGTGCAAAGACAGAGTTTAGGAGCAAAAGGGGCAGGATTGCTGTGTCTGAGATCAGACTTGCGATCAGCTCCCGGAATGTGGCAGGATGTGGACCAGGTGCTGAAGCCTATCCAGACTTCGCTGGCTAATGGCCAAGGACTGTGCAGAATCAGGCTTGCAGTCGAAACGGAGGTTGTCCAGCTTTGTGTGTGAGTGTGAACATTTAGGTGGGTGAGTGTCCCTCCCCACGCCCGAACTACCGAACGGAGCCGCTTGAGAGGGAGTAGTTTGAAGTCCAGCGACCGACTGCCCACCACCACCGCCGTCGCCGCCACCACGCCGGCGGCTGCAGCCTCAGGAGACGCGGCTCTGGCGCCCGCAGTGCAGACTTTAGCAGCGGTGGCCCGAAGGCGCACCGAAGCCACGTCGCCCGGCCGAACCGATGAGTTTGAATGCTTTGAGTCTTGGGCTGGATGACTTTGGGAATTCAGTAGTAGTCGTCGTCGACTACTATTGCTACCTACCGCCGCTACTAGCACCACTGCTACTACACCTGCTACTATTGTTGCTGCAACGCAGGATTGTAAAGCAAGCCTTGGAATCTGGCAGAACTTAGCTGCACCTGAGCCACGGGCCAAGCCACTTGGGCTTGGGTGTTGACGGCTCTTCTCTTGCCTGGGGCTCTTTCTTGTGCAGGATCGAGGTCCGTTGTGCCAAGCAGTGCTTGAAGCCTTTGCTAAGGACGCATCGGTGGAGGTTAATCTCGACAGTCCGTCCCACGAGCTGTCAGTAGGCAAGCTTGAAACTTTCATGTTCAGGATGGGGAAGGCCGAGGCGCAGACTTGCGCCCACTTGTCGCACTCCAAATTTTCAGGGTTCTAGACCCTGACATAGACCCGCAGCTGGATGCTAAGTAGGTGGAGCCTTGATTCTTCAACTTTGGCGGAAAGACCGCCCCCAGAACTAGGCCTTGTGTTAATAAAGAAAAAGAAACCTTCAAGGAAATCCCCAGATCTCAACACGTTGCTCCTTGCATGCGTCGGGCGAGGTTTCGCTTCAACCCTATCATTCCCCTGAATGCGGTGCACATGGGCAAGGATCAGGGTGTCCGAACGACATGCTTGGTTAAGGTTCAATTTCCGGATTCGCGGCTTTGATGCTGGAGTGCTTGGTCTTGGTCTCCTGCTGTCCCAGAATATCGAAACTGGCTTGTTGTTCTCGAGAAGCTGGCCCCCTGCAATCCCCAAGTATGTTTGTTGTTTGCAAATGTTCGGATTCATAGGGTGGTGGAGGCACCAGTCGACCCTAGCTCCCAAACTCTTGTTGGTCGTGCTGATTTGGGATAGTAGCTCGAGGGACAGCAGGTAGTAATGTCGAAGGCATCATGGTCGAATTCAGGCTGAGAGCCAGTGAAACTGAGCGGTCGCTTGTCGAGGTCTACTCGTCCCATCTTCAAATGCCTCGCCCGGATTAACTCTTCATGCGACTAGGACGCCGCCGGGCGCGCTGCCTGGGTGGCACGGGAGTCGCCGCGCGGCCGCAACGCCGGCGAACGGATGCCTCAGCGAGCTTGGGGTCTGCGTGTAGACGTATTTAGCGGCCGGTGCGGTGCTTGTCAAGTTTTCGACGTGGCGTTGCGATTTTGTACTTTGCTAAGCGTTTGAGAGGCTGGCGATTTACTTTGTTCCACTGCCTTCCTGACAATGCTGTCCAGTTTATCCAACACTGGGATTCACGTTGGTTGTGCCCACAAATCTTCCAAATAGACCTGGGGAGCGCATGAGGCTTCCACACATGACCTCGGCTGGCAACGCCACTGGCGAGGTGGGATCGGTTCGTGCTTGGTTTGATTGGATTATGCGGGAATCTGTCCGCGTGCCACCAGGCCTATGCCAACCTCTTGGCGGTTTACGCCTACATCGAGCTGGCCGACCCTCGCCGTGAAACCCAAAAGCATGAACCCCACGAGCGAACAATTCCGGAACGCACGGCTGAGTGTTGGATTTTTGGCACGGTAACGCATAGGGCACGATGTCACCAAGGGTTGATAGGGTAGCATCGCGATACCACAGGTGTTACAGCGCCACGCTGTTTAGTATGTTGTTGCTTCAGGCTGAAGATCCCAGGACGAGATGCCATTCGAGTGTACAAAAGTAGGACATGGCTTTGTAGGTGTGGGGCAGCTTGCATGCCAGTTCTACTAGAAGCAGTATGTGCTTTGGTAGTTGTGGTAGTTTGTTTAGCAGTGGCAGTGGCAGTAGCAGTAGCAGCAGTAGTAGAGACGGCTGTAGGAGCGGCAGCAGTAACAGCAGAGTAGTGTCGCGGCAGGACTTTCGCAAAGCCATACTGAGAGTATCCCACGCCGGTGAACTTAGGCCCAGTATAGATGATTTGTACGGCAGAGTGACAAGATAAGAGCATGTTGGCGCAAGGCGGTAATGCTGCCAGTGGCGGCCAGCTTTGTACATAGGGCATGACATCCGCTCGACACGTCCCAGGACACCAGAAGAGCGTTGGACCACGCTTCCGTCAGCCAAGACTGCTTCAAGAAGCAGAAAGACAAGCCGAGAGCTCAAGTCGCCCTCTTCCGTTCAAGGTTCGGGGAGGCAAAGACTGAGACGGGGGGCTTGATACTAACTTGGTATCACAATCAAGACTCGTTTTCCACACAGCCCTCTGCTCTGGCATGTTTAGGAGGGTCCTGGACTCAACCCCGACGCTTCTGAGGGCCGGTGAGGCAGCTGCTCTCAGCGCGGCCGCGGGAGCAAGGTTGCGCCGTGCCTGCGCCGGCGTCTCCCCGCAGTCACGGGGATGGAAGCAGTAGGATTTGGGCTTCAGAACTGATTCTTGGAGCCTTAAGCGGCTTCTAGCGGTTAATCAGCGCCTTTCGTGTAAGCTGCTTAAGCAAAGGGGGGTTAGATGCGAGAACACAAATTATGAAGGTAAGTTGTCACTAAATTGTCTATTGGGGGTATCAAAGAGTTGCAGTTGCGGCAAAGTCAGGGTGGACCCTGAAACCCTAAACTCTCAGTGAAGCACGCAGGTACAACTTGCACAAGGTGGAGGTATACAGTTATACATTTTACAGTTATACCTACCTACACCTGCCTACTTACCTACCGTCGCCCTACCCACATGCAGGCATACGCACACACACACACACATCTATATATATATATACACGTAATACATGCATGCATGTAAAAAATAAATACATTGAGAGGGATGGGTCGTGATTTGGTCCACGGTGCATCTCTTCCGGCTGAGGTTGCAGCTAGTGGAGGACGTGTCTTCGAAGTTGGGGGGATGCAACGGGTGTAGCCTGAAGGATTCGGGGTTCAGGATTAGGCACTCTTTCGATGTGTACCGCAAGAGTCAACTAGCGGTTTTATTGCGCTAGCAGCACTCTTTGTCTCGGTTTTATGGTTAGTCTGATGTGACGTTGATGACATACCCTTCAAAAAAGCTCACGACGTAACGAGGAACCTGAGTTCATCCGCAAACGCGCGCATTCCCAGCAACGCGGTTTAAAGCACAACGTCTGGAAAGTCTCTGTACTAATCAGCTTAAACCGCCGGTCAGACCTTACCGTGGGGTCTTGTGGTTGTAGGGTTCAGGGAATGGCGCAGGAGAAAGAGGAGAAGAGCAAGCTGGTCAAGGCCAGGCAGGAAGGCCCTGGGGACTGGGCAGTCCTGGATTTCCAGTACCAAACGGATCTCGCACGTCAACTGCGTCCGAGGATGAGTGCCGAAACCTGTGGGGTTTCAAAACAGCCTGGGAAAGTGGATTCTTTGAGGCTTCGGCTTCTTTTGTCAAGGCGAGGCAAAGGCTGCCATCGCTGCTGCACGTGATGCTTGCTCCCTTGGCTGGAGTTTCGGGGGTGTTTACCTAGATCCCATTTGAATGTAGAAGAATAGCTTTAGGGGGATGTTGGGCTGTTACGTTTGGGGGTTTAGGTAGGGCAGGTAGGGTTCTCGAAATGAACTAGGGTTTAGAGTTGAGGGTTCTTGGTTTTGGGGTTCGGTGGAAGATGGAGTTGATAGGAGAAGACTCTTGGGTAGCTTGGTCGAATTTTGCCCTCGCAACAGAGATGCGAGCGGAGGGTTCGAAATGGCTTGGCGAAAAAAACAGATCCCGTCAGCTTGAAATGGAGAGCCACCATCGTTGTCCGCTCTGGCATATTACGAAATATCACTGACATATATATATATATACACATAATTATATATAATTATATATATATGTAATATTATATATCGTGTGTTATATATCCGGAAGCCTCTGCAACTGAGGCTGCATCTATAACGACCTGGACGATCGGCTGCAGGAAGCAAACTGCCTGAATTTGGCCGGTCCCTCAGGCTTCCGTGGCTACGGCTTAGCGTTGCCCGGAACCCCTTTTCCAGATTGTGAAAGAGCCAGTGTAAGTCAACAAGAACCAAAAGAGGAAGCTCCGGGAGAGCTGCCTGGTGTGAGGAGCATCAGGAGCAAAGGGACATCACCGGGGCGTGGCCGGTGTACCCTTTGCTGCTTGCTAATTCCGGCACCCGTGCCCTCACCCTGGACCCTAGAGGCCCTGGAGCCTTAAGCTCACAAGGCAAAGCTGTCGAAAGGTTGGGGAGCTGCTCCTCGCAAAAGACGACGTCGACGAGGCGAAGAACGTCGCCCGGGAGTCTCGCGACATTTTCCAGGACAGGTGACCAGGTCGGGCTGCGGGTGCCATATGACAGACATTTTCTTGCTAGCCCGAAACCCAGGACTCCCAGTCCCTGAAATTTTGAAAGTCAAGCCCGCAGCACAGGATCTGGAGGATGCTGCGGGAGAGGCCACGCTCGGTGCTCCTTTTCGCTTGAGAGTGGAGTTCAAGCTCTTAAGTTCCAAGCGGCAGGCAGTTTCGGGGTTCGAGCTTTGTCTGAGCATGTGCTTGCTGGGTGGTTGCATGGGCTTCGAGTTCATAGCTTCAGGTTGGCTGGAGTTGAGGGTGCCAAGTTGCAGGTCCATTCGAGCTGTAAGTCGCAAGACCGAAGTCCTTGAGCGTTGTGGCCAGATCTCCCAAGCTTTCGGAGGAGGCGAGAAGAAACTCTCGGTGCAATGGGTTCCTTTTAAATGTTAACAGTCTACGCATGCGGGAGGACTTTCTGCATGATGCTTGGTCTGATGCCGATCAGCCATGTTACATATATCAGGCCGTGTGAAGCATTCTCAAACACGAACCATGTGTTCCCAGTCTGTTGCGGGCTTTACGGCAGCCAGGGTACAACTACAAGCGGTTGCAACCGTAGCCTGCTCGGGCTGTCCCATGGCAGGCACGCTCCCTGAACGTTATCTTGAGCGCCAACATGCCGCCTGCAAGCAAATTTTGAAGTTACCCGAGATGCAGCCATCGTTCAGCATCGTTGCCACCACCTCATCGAATCATGATATTAAAACAGATGGCCATCCGCACCATGTTCATAATCATCATCATCATCATCACCAGCATCACCACCGGAGTAGACATCACAGCAACCAGCTACTCATCATGTTCGATGCTTGGAGTTGTTGCCCATGCTGGGGTGTAGGGAAACCTGCTACGTGAGAGTCGAAGCCCGACTCTTCTTGGCTTTATGACAATGAGTTGTGCATATGCAGCAAAGTACTTGAGAAGATCTATTCCCAGAGCAGGCCTGCAAAGTCTGCAGGCTTCATGAAGCGGACTTTGTTGATGCTCTCTTCGCTGCGAAGGATGTCATTTGGCTGCTCCCTGCTTGCATAGTACGGCTCCGAAATGTATTGTTCTTGCTTTTACTACAGTAGTAGTCCTGTTGCCGCGTTCCGTCCTGTCGTTACCATCCTTCACCGTACGCACTATCAGGATGCTCTTCGTGAAGGGGAGAGCCGGCAGGCAATGCCCTAAGTTCTCGCGCCCCACCGAAATCCCACCTCCGCGTTTGCTGCTGGTGGCCATTCCGAGCTTGTGCCGGTTGCAAAGCTGTCATCACGATGATTCACGATGTATTGAAGGGCTGGGTAGTGAGTGCAGTAGCCCAGTAGTCAGTGCTTGGCCGAACCTCAGAACCCACGCGGCATAGACACTGAAGTGCTTCCTCAACCCTGCCCCTGAGAACGCAAACAAAGCTGACGGCTCTAAGGCCCAGCTAGCGAAGCTGAAGAAAGCTTTTCACCAAATGATGCGTCCTCGCTTCCTCACGCCAGTACCCACCCTTAAAGCCAAGAGCCGCAGAAGGGATCGCGCGTAACTTGAGGCTTGAGGGCGATCCTGACGCAGGGCAGGTTGCCAAAACCTTTGAAAGGTAGCGGGGGAGGGAGTCGGATGATGGCGAAAAGAGTGCAGCCCTCTGGTCGAAACCCGCCGAAAACCACAAAGTCTGAGTGTCACTAATCTGCGAAGTCCTGAAAGCCCGCACGCAGCCCCAAAGCTGCAAGCTCCTTTGCTGGAGGTTCCGGGGGAATGAGATCAGTCCTGAGGAGGAGGATAAGAAGGCTCAGCTCTTGGAACTTCGCGTGTTCGAGTTCAGGTCGTATGAGGCCCAGGGCCTTGCCTCTTGATCGCTTAGACTCTACACGCAGATTCAAAAGGCCCCACAGACTTTGAGGTTTGGGTTTGGTTCCAGCCATGGAGTTGGCTAAGTTCACACGCTTGGGTTCACAGATACGTTGTAAGCATAGAGACGCGTGGAGCGGCCTGAGGTTCGGGGTTTCTGAATTGAGTAGGATTGGAGCAAGGTTTGCGGCCATGAATACCGATGGGCAAACGAGCTCGCTTCGGTTCGCTGGACTCTCTCAATTCACAGCTCCAGAGGAAACCGGCATCCCAAGTGTTCCGATACGAGAGACATTGAAATACGAACCTGGTAGTTGTTCTTCCACTGACAGTGATGATAACTGGCCGTGATGGAAGTCATGATGATGATGATGATGATGAAGGTGGCTGGTGATGAAGAGAACGGTGGCTACGACCATGAAAACGATGAGGATGATCATCTTCCGGCTTAGCTGATAATTAATTCGGACCTCAAAAAGAAAAGCCTGAACCTACACGAGGCCATCGCCGACGCCCTGCATGCCCAAGCTAAGGCAGCCAGTGCAACTCAGGGGTATTAGTTTTGGGAGTCAGGTGGAGGACATTCGAGGGTCACTTGCGGACCATTTCAAAGTTTGTTCACACTGAAAAACCCAGCCATGGGCACACAATCCAGCAATCCAGACTCGGTTCGCTCACTTGCCTCAAATCAAATCCTCAGCACGAAACAGACCCTGCAAAGTCGGCTAGGTGGGAGTATGCAACCAGGAAGTGCTCTATGGCCGAAGCAAGAGACTGCGATCTTAAACTTCCAACCAGCAGCTGCTGCCAAGGGTAAGGCCAATACTGCTCTTTGTGCTTAGATCGCTAGACATAGCATACACCTCGGCCACAGTCTTCGGACACAGGTCTTGCATAGTTTGAATACCAGCATCCCTACGTACGCGGAGGCCCTTGAGAAAAGAGCACAGAAGGCCCGATTGCAGAGCTTCCTGCAAGATATGGGATATGCAGATGTGGGAGTTTCCGAAAATGGGGACCCTTGTATAGTACCCTAAATAGTAGGATCCTTATTATAAGGACCCCCAAAGTAAGATACCCCTAATTTTCGGAAACTCCCATAATGATCATGTCAGGTGCACCTCTCTGTTGGGGAGCTGAAGGCCGCCGGGTGTTATCAGTTGCGGAATGGCTCCGGTGGTGTTTTTTTTTTGAGTTCGGCAAGTTTGGAAAAACAGGGGCCTTCATCATTGGAAGAGGGATATAGTGCGCATTATACTATAACTATAGTAATAGGAAACCCCAAAATCGCATTTCTAGAAAGCCGGGGCCTGAAAAGTCGGCACCAGGAAGCTCAGGAGGCGGCACAGGAGGCGATCAAGTACTACGAGCAGGCACGGGAGGGCGATTTTGGGCGGTTTTGATGTTCGCATTTATATATATATATATATATATATACATATTTAGGAACCTCCTCCCCCGCCCCTCCACCCCAACTAGGGATGCAGGCCCCCCTCCCCGTACATAGGCGCATGTTGGCGCCGTAGCGGTAGCAGTAGCTGTGTGCTGTCGAACACTTTCTACACCACATCATCCATGATTTTACATTGTACATCCGCTTGGCCGCCTGGGATTAAAATTATTGGATTTTGCAATTACGGACGGTTCTCAATATGAGATCAACATTAGCGGCTTCAAGGTTGTCACAAGCATGAATTCCTGCTAGATTCTAGATAAATCTTACATGTACACTTTGAGGTTTGAATCTCNTGCAATTACGGACGGTTCTCAATATGAGATCAACATTAGCGGCTTCAAGGTTGTCACAAGCATGAATTCCTGCTAGATTCTAGATAAATCTTACATGTACACTTTGAGGTTTGAATCTCAACTTCTGTGGGTAGCTAAACTTCAAGGGACATAGCAGTTTCAGTATCGGGAGGTGTCCTCGTCTTGCCGTTCCCGCAGCATTCCCGCGCTGAAGTCCGAAGCCTTTCACCCAAAACTCCATACTAGTTTTGTTGCATTTTGTGGCGAGGGACTTAAGAGGAATTGAAGTGTGCTGCGGCAGCGTAGCAGTTCCCCCCCGCATGGTGCCCCGCAGCAGAACGGCAGCATACGCATGTCTGAGTGTGCGTGAATGCTTCCGGCCCGTATTTGGCTGGCCCCGAACCCTCAACTGCCGCACCTGGAATCGGTGCAGGCCACGATGACCCCGAAGGACAACGGGATGCTGCAAAGATGATGGGTTTGTGGTCCCTCCGCCGAGACCAGCAAAACACGGTGTGTGCCATCTAGTTCTACGCGTATTGCACGAGGGGCGCAAACGTAAAACGACCGTTGTCATATGGCACCCAAGGGCACAAAGCCCCGCATGCTGTAGCTGTAGGACTTTCGGAAGTTACTACCGGACATGGGGAAACGCAATAATTTATACTGCCACCGCTGCTGCTGCTGCTGCTAAAAGCAATACAGTACTGTCAATGCTGCAAGAACTAAGTGTATTCTGCCATGCGGAGCCAAAAAAGTCTATTCTCCCCCTGCCTGCAACTCAACCTCAACCTCAACTTTCCCGACTTCCAGCCTACTTAGATGCCACATGCCCTCAGGAGGGAGCTTATGGGCTGGGCGGAGCCTTGCAGACGTTGGCCCACGCGCTGTGCCTCGAGGGCGAGCCTGACCTGGGCCGGAGCTCCGCCTTACAGGGTACTATAGGGGTTGTAATAATTACCCATACTATTTTGGGGGTTCCTGATTATAATTAGAGCCCAGTATAGCACGATGGGCCCCAAAATCCTATTCTAATTATTAAGGCCCCTATGTTAGAGCGCTCAAGAGTCAGGGATTTTGAGTTTCAGGTTTTGGGTTCGGTCGTGTTCAAAGAGTCAGTGGCACCTTCAACAATTTCAGGCATGTTCGTTGGCCTTACCGTAAGGTTGCATAAGTCCCTGGCAACAAAAACATCGCAGCAATAGTCCGACTCGCAAGAACACGCTGCCTCGGTGTCAGCAGCAGCATCAGCACTACCAATTCCCGCCTTGATTTGTTGCCGTCATCTGTCTCACCACCATCACCATCGCCGCCTTGAGCGTCCCGAGATTTGTGGCGGTGACGATGACATTGACGGTGATGGTAGTGCGTCCATGTAAACACCACAGTGATAGTACTAAAGTGGCAGTAGCTTCGTGCAAAGGTTCTTGGTTGTACAGTAGCAGTCGTTGTCGTCGTCGTGGAGGTTGTCGTAGTGGTAGTGGATGGTCGCAGTCGTAGTCGCACTAGTACTAGTGGTAGTAGTAGTAGTAGTAGCAGCAGCAGCAGCAGCAGCAGTAGTGGTAGCGGTAACGGTTAGTAGCTAGTAGAAGTAGGAGTGCTTGTGATGATGGTGGCAGGAAGCGACTTGGATGAAGATATCGGCATATTAAGCACAGCTCGGGCACGATCGGCCGTGATAGTCCTCATCTTCATCATCACCGTCGCCACTGAGCATGATCACGAATTCTTCTTTGTCGTTTTCAAGCGATGTCTTGTTCTTCGTCTGCACATGATAAACCTATGCCTTCTGGAGTGAGCCGAGGCCCCACAACGAGCGAGCAGCAGAGCTCTTCGCTACTGCCCAGGAGACCCCCAATCCTACTGCCCCAGTGCCTCTTCCACTCTGCCGGGCAGTTTTTTGGTTCTGATGGTGTTTCATTTCATTTTGCTCGGGAATTACTTGCTGTTTGTCTGCACAACATGCCGCATGAAAGCCGCAAGGATGCACCAGGGGAGGCCATGGNATGGGCTACCAGGACATGTGCGCTTCAGAAGCCCTGCTGCCCTTCCTTCGTTTGCCCGGACTCGAGATACTTTCGAGGACACCATGTCCCGGATGAAGCAGCTAGAGGATGCCCCTGGGGTCTGCGGCCCAGCCAGCACGCTACTGATCGCCATGGTGCGGCTAAGATGCTGCCGCATGCGGTCATAAGCATGAACGGCAAGAACAAGAACTGCTACACTTACAGTAGCAGCTATTCGGCAATCACTTGGAACATCTAGAGGATGTCCGTCCTAGCCAGGCGGAGAAGTTTACAGATGTCACCACCTACCCTCCATGTACGACGAAAAGCGGCACGGAAACAAGAACATGAGAGTAGCTACAGCAGTGTTAGCCGTCGTCGGAAGGGGGGGCCGTCACCATCAACACAGGCACTGGTACAGCAACAGCAGCTGATCCAGTAGCTAGCAGACACATCCGCAAATACCTCGACATGCCTTTTTCAAGCTGCAAAGCTCAGGCTTTCACCGAGCAGTCGAACCAGCAAGTGACAGATAACTGGACCGTCATGGACGAAGCCATGGTTTCTGGCTTGCATTGGAGAATTTTCCACTGGGTTGCTTCCAAGGTTCGGTCAGGTCGGATCTAGGATTCAAGGCAAGGTAGCCGCTGAGTTGAAATCATGCAAGCTGGCCCAATCCAATCCGAGTGCGAACCAGCAAAGCCCCGCAAAAGCTGACGGGCTACTAATGAAAGAAGTTTGAGCTGCCTTGGCGTTTCTTCGGTATCCTTGCAGGCCGAAGTGTCGGGCTGTCGGGGTCCTAACTGTCGCAACTCCTAGCTCATGAAAGTCGACTAGATCTAGGCCCTAGGCCCACATACCCTCGTGACTCCCTCCTGCAGCCAAAGCCAACAACCTGAACTTTGCTCGAGAAGTCCCGGTCCACAAACTGTGCAGCTAGTCAGTCTTACAGTTTCGACCACGCTTTCCTCGACAATAATGTTTGTCCCAAGCAACTCCTGGCCCCGCGACCTTGTAGCCGTGGCAGAAGCATTGCCAAAACCACAATCGATGTTGTAGCTAGGGACACCCTCATAACGAAGGACCGAATAATCTCAAAACCTACTTGGAGAATCCTATCAGGCCTTGATGAGAGAGCTGCGAAACCAGGAGGGTGAGGACCACCTTCGGGGAGTGCGGGATTGCAGAAATTGGCGCGCCAGCAGCGCTGGATTGACCTTTCGTTTGTTGCCATGTTCGAGACTTTCTGTACTGGGCCGGGAGCAGGACATCGTCGTTTGCACTCCACGTGACAGTAGGTGCGGTTCTTGGGGGAATGACGGTCTTGAGATTCAAGCTTCAGAGCGCAGAGTAATGGCTACGGCTCAAGCGTTTTTGCGAGTTTTTCCTCAAGCCACTCAGGGACGCTTTTTAGCTCAGGGGTGTCGGCATTGCCATGGCGCTCAAATCTGGTGTATTCGCTTGCCTCATCCTTGCATTGTGCNTCAAGCGTTTTTGCGAGTTTTTCCTCAAGCCACTCAGGGACGCTTTTTAGCTCAGGGGTGTCGGCATTGCCATGGCGCTCAAATCTGGTGTATTCGCTTGCCTCATCCTTGCATTGTGCATGAGCTGCAACAACGTCATGGCAGAGGAGAACTCCGGCAAGGAGACTAAGAAGGGCGGCATCATCATCGGCCGCGGCCTCCCGTTCGAGACTGAGAAGAGTGGAGCGCCCTTCCTCCCTCGGTCGGAGAACCTCGAGGAGACTGAGAAGAGCGGCATCATCATCCCCCGCGGCCTCCCAATTGAGACTGAAAAGAGTGGAGCGCC
>BGNK01003966.1:16218-56599 GCA_003297005.1 Symbiodinium sp. clade A Y106
AAAGAAGTGCACCGGGAAGTAAGCAATGGAAAAAACACGCGAGGGCAGGACAAGACGGAAGGGTGGGAAATGGGAAGCAGCGGGACCAAGGGCCGGGGGGAGGGGGGCCGGGGAGGGAGGAGGGGTCGCGAAAAAGGGGGCCGGAAGGCGCGGGGCAACAAAACAGCAAAACGACGGAGCTTCAACGAGGAAGCAGGAAAGCCAAAGCACGCGAACGAAACATAGGAAGAAAAGGCAGTGGAGCCGGCCCGGGGGGGGGGCAGGGGCTCAGGGATCTGAGCCACGAAGAAGGAGGACTCTCGCAGAACTGTGTCCGAAGCCCTAAATCCTACCTGAAGCCTCTTTAAGGAACAGCATTTTCGGGTTTAGGGTTAGGGTTTAGGCTTGAGGGTTCAGGGTTTAGGGTTGGGTTTAGGGTTTAGGGTTAGGGTTTAGGGGCATCAACCCTATTGAAGGAACTACATATGGATGGTTGCCAAAATTATGGTCCCTTCTTGGGTCTCTAATATACTACGGCACCCTAAATTTGACAACTACCCATATGGAAGTCAAAATGGCTAGCGCAGGAATGCTAGCTGCAGGTATAGAACCTACACCTTGCCTGAAGTCGGGCGATCTTGTCGATCAAGTCCTTTGTGTCCAGCAAGCCACCTTGCGGGAGCATCGGATTTAGAGTTTATCAAATATGGGGCTTGTTTTGTTACATACAGGTGCGAACAAAGCCGAGAATAATTGGCGTGGTCGTGTGCATTGCAGCATCTACATGCAGGCAGATGTCATGACTATCTTAGATTGCACGTCAGCAGCGAAAGCAAAGGCAATCACAGGTGGACTTGACAGCCACCGGCTAGGGCTCGCCGTCTCACCTCATTGCACTCGCACAGACCTATTGGAAACAGCAAGTCTTAGACTATCCCCTTTCTTATTTAACTGTCATTGATGATCCGAGCCGTTGTTATGTTAGTCATCGCTGTTGTGATTAATGTCGTCTGAGTCATGCTTGTGGTTATGATTGGCAGGATTAGCATTATCAACACTATGTTCATGATTCGACGAAGAAGAAGAACAAAACGATACTGATGATGACGATGATGATGATGATGTTGATGATGGTTTTAAAGGATCATGGGACATGGCAACTAGGGCCATAAATAAGGTAGCTATACCTGTAACTACATATAACCTCAATTAGGGTACTTAGAACCTTACTTACAGAGTCCCCTGATCCTCCAAGTAGACCCTAAACCCTAAAAAGATCCCTTTCAGGAACCCTAAAGATTCCTTTAAGGAGCCCCTTAAGAACCCTTACTTGCTATGTCCCCTGATCTCCAAGTAAGTAGTGCTCCCGGACCAGGCCTGCGGATCCTGATGGAGTTGAAGAGTCTCCGTCAAAGGATCCGCCCGTGCACTGAATTACCTCAGCCAGAAGGGGTGTAGGGTCGGGTTTAGGTTCTTGGGGTTTAGGGTTTAGGTTTTTTGGGGTTTATAGGGTACAGGATTTAAGGGGGGGAGGGGGGGGGGGGTTAGGGTATAGGATTTAGGGGTAGGGCTAAGGATTAGGAAACGTATTCCAATGCATAAGGCCCTACATAGAGTCTCCATTGTAGTTCCTTTCTTTGGTTGACCAGGTTTATGCTTAGGATCCCATAATACTGTAGAGATTTAAGGAACTACAACGGAGACTCTAGGTATATTCGGGTGTAGCACGGTTTAGCGCTCAGGGCAAGGGGCTTTGCTTTGGCTTCTGGTGCAAGAAATCGGCCGAAGGTTCTTACATGTGTGCATCTAAGTCTTGCAGTACATTGAAGCTAGTGGGAAATGTAGGGGCCGTACTAATTAGAATGGGTTTTGGGGTATATTATACTCTAAGTATAAGGAGCCCCCCAGATCCTATTCGAATTATTAAGGCCCCTACTTAAAGGATCATGGGACTTAGTAACTAGGGTTATAAATAAGGTAGCTATACTTATAACTACTTATAACCCCAATTAGGGTACTTATAACCTTACTTACTAAGTCCCCTGATCCTCCAAGTACATTAGTCTTACGAAGGAGACAAGAGGGATAACCGCAATGCGCAATGGTTACCCTGGCCTCTACATTATTTTCGTGCTTATGTGAGCCATTACCTAAACCGACAAATCCAAGCAAGTAAAAAAATCCCCGAAACCTAAAAAAGGCTGTTATTCTACACAGTTTGGGGGTCCAGGTACCCAGACCTTCCAAAATCCCTTAATTAAGGAACATACCTTAAATTATAATAGGATCCCTAATATGATTTAAGGTATATTCCTTAATTAGGGGATTTTGGAAGGTCTGGGTATGATCAACCCTAAACCCTACACCCTAAACCCTAAACCCTACACCCTACACCCTAAACCCTACACCCTAAACCCTAAACCCTACACCCTAAACCCTAAACCCTACACCCTAAACCCTAAACCCTACACCCTAAACCCTACACCCTACACCCTAAACCCTACACCCTACACCCTACACCCTAAACCCTACACCCTACACCCTAAACCCTACACCCTAAACCCTAAACCCTACACCCTAAACCCTAAACCCTCCACCCTACACCCTACACCCTACACCCTAAACCCTACACCCTAAACCCTACACCCTAAACCCTAAACCCTACACCCTAAACCCTAAACCCTACACCCTACACCCTACACCCTAAACCCTACACCCTACACCCTAAACCCTACACCCTAAACCCTACACCCTAAACCCTAAACCCTCCACCCTACACCCTACACCCTAAACCCTACACCCTACACCCTAAACCCTAATCCTCCACGATTGCTGGGACTGTGGCTGTTGACCTCCTGAGGCCGACACCCAGCTCGTGGGAAGTGGTGTCATGCTTCCCGACAGTAATGACTGGCAAAAAAGGGCAAAAAGGGTGGCTTTTTGAGGGTTTAGGGCTTGGGGTGTTGGGGTTTAGGGTAAAAAGGTGGCTTTTTTAGGGTTTAGGGCTTGGGGTGTTGGGGTTTAGGGTTTAGGCTGTAGAGTTTAGGGTTTTTTTTTAAGGGTGTTTTTCCAAAAGGGTTTATAAACGATAGTATAGTATGTGCTTTTGGGTTCTTTTTCATGCTGCTCTGCAGTCGTAGCGTGTGAAAGTCGATGCTTGGGCCATGTAGAGATTCAGCAAAGACCCCCCCCCCTAAACCCTAAACCCTGTTGCCGTGTTTGTACAACAGCGAAGCTTAAGTTGGAGTGACTTGCCCAGAAGGTCCATTAGGGCCCATGTATACTACCTATAGTCTCCATTGTAGTTCCTTTTTTGGTTTAACCAATTACATATAAAGGATCCTATAAGGTAACCCCCAAAAAGGAACTACAATGGAGACTATAGGTACTATCATGGAGTTAGCTTCCGAACAACTATGACAAGGACAGTCTTTTGGGACCAAAGTCGTCGAACCACCCAGAAGCCTCGCACTCCCCCCCCCCCGCTTCGACAAGGCCTGGGACTGGGAATCGCCAAATCCGGTCATCCTGAGATGAAGCTGGACTTTGAAGTAACCAGGGAGAAAAAAGTATAGACTTTTTTCCTTATGGTTCCTTTAAGGAACAGGTACCAAAAAAAGTATTCAAGTATGGTACTCCAAACCCAGGGAAGGGTACGTCGAGCTTTGTAGGGACTCGCGTTGGTTCAGGGACTTGCAGGGGTAGTATACCTACAGTAGAAGCCAGAAAGTTGGAACATCATTATCCTCATGCCCTTAAGGTATTGTATAAGGGATCCTAGCACCAATCCTCCTAAAGCCATGTTCCAACTTTCTGGGGTTCACTATACTTGTCCAGTATTCTGGGAACTGAAGGTTAACCTTTGGGAGTTCTAGGATTTTCCTAGCGAGTATAAATTATAGTACCCCGAAAAAGTTTAAAGGTTACCTATTCTACTAAATACTTGGTATACGGGCATCTTACCTTAAGTTCGGAACGAACTCGGCGGAGGATCCCCAGCAAGCTAGGAATCAAAAGGGGCTCCCTGATCGGTGTTGGGGCTGGATAGTTAATGAGGAACCCAAGACACAAGAAAGGAAAACGGGGCCCCTTCAGACCTGGTAGCGGGATGTTCTCCTGAGCAGTTTTTCGAATCGAATGATCTACAAATCTGCTGCTGATCGTGTCGAGGTTTGGACTGTTAAGCTTCGTGAAAAGGTGAGAACTTCGATTTGTCTGGGCTCCTATATGGCTCTTCAGTAGCTACTATTACTATTTGATTACCATACTTAAAAGGAATTCTGCTTTTCCTCGGGTCTCACAGTGTGGGGCCCTTCTGGTGGGTCATACAACACACGCACAAGTCTAGCCTGTAAAGGGTTGAGAGTTCTAGGGCTTCAGGATTTCGCAGTTTAGGTTGCCAACCCGGTTCCATGTAAGAAACAATGAACCCTAAACCCTGATAAACCCACAACGCAAAACCACGAGTACCGAACAAACCCTAAACCCGAAACCCTACACCCCTCCGATGCAAGACGAAGCTCTTCGTGGAAGTCTCAAGGGGAAACAGCGAGCTCAGCACTGATGTTGTCCTGCGAGTAGCCAAGTGCTTCAACTGCCAGGGTTTGTTTGGGGCTTGGGGTACAGGGTTATGTGTTTAGGATATAGGGCAGTTTGGGGTTTTAGGGCTGATATTTAGGGTTTAGGGTTTGGGCTGTAGGGTTTGGGCTAAGGGTTTGCATGGGGCCTAAGGTTGCTATTCAGGGTTCAGCAGTTAGGAGTTTAACTTTCATTTCGGCATTTAGAGTCTAAATTATGATGGGTTACTAAAAACGGGTTTTATAAGAGACGTAGGCATCCTGCTGATTGAAGCTCCCACCCTACCTCAGACATTCCCTCGCATGTATTGTAGCAGCTGCCTCTATGGAGCATGGTAAAGGAACGCATGTACGGTTACTACGGCTCTCTCCTCTTAGCCGCAAAGCCCAGACACTCACCCTCGGCGTCCTCCTTTGGGTTTTGTTTCTTACAAAGCGCCGGAAGTAGCCGCTTGAGCCAAAATCATGCCCGGCGTGCTCTGAGGATGAGCGCTCAGAAGAAACTTGATGGGGGTTTCCGAAAATAGGGGACCCTACTTAGAGGGCCAGGGGACTTAGTAAGTAGGTTATAAGTAGAGCTATAAGTACCCTAAATGGAGTTACCCCAATTATAGCCCTAATTATAAACGACTTACTAAGTCCCCTGGCCTTCCAAGTAATATAGCACCCTAAAAAGTAGGATCCCTAAACAACCCCAAAAATGGTACCCTTAAGTGTCAGAAACTCGCAGATGGGCACGCACAGTGAGTTGGGCTCGGGTGACGGGCAATCCCCTAATTGCGCTACCATGGGATGTAGTAAAAACATCTCAAAACCCCAAATAACGTACTCCCTTGATGCTGCAAGTAGGGCTCGAAGGCGTCTAGACTAGAATACCCAGGGTACTGGAGGCGGAAACTCGTTTCGTCTACACAGCTTCATGATTATAAGGACTTGTTCGGTCTTCATGTCTAAATTTTACTGATTAGAATAGGGTATGGGGGAGGTACAGTGTAGTGTAACTGTATTAAGAAATCTTGAGGAATAGCATTGGCAATTATTCACGTCTGTGATTGCTGGAGGGCTTCGTGCTCAAACTACGTGACACTGGAGACATTTGAAGAAACTTGTGGCTAGAATCCACCTGTCCGGGAAATCTGAAATCTCAGGGACGTGATCATTCGACTACGACTTTGGGACATATCGGATATATTCTACTGCTACTGGTAGTTGCTCAGGCTTCTATAATATTAGGTCTCAGCCCTGTTATAAGAATAGAGTACCTAGTCTCATGCCTAGGATCTGCCTTGTAGAACAGCAGGCACCTCCCAAAAGGGGTGGAGCATGACCCTGCTTGGAGGGGCAGGGGACCTAGTAAGTAGGTTTCAGTGGGGTTATAATTGGGGTAACTCCATTCAGGGTACTTGTAACTCTACTTAGAACCTACTTTCTGAGTCCCCTGCCCCTCCAAGTAGACCCTAAACCCTAAACCCTATAGATCCCTTTAAGGATCCCTTTAAGGTGCCCTTTTTGTAGCGCCCTTACAGAGCCTCTGAGGCTCCCTGCCCTGGCCAGAAGGAGCCTAAAGTCGCGTTCAGGACCTCCGCGTGATGGCTCCTCGGGTTTAGTTTTTTTTTCCCTTTTCCAACTGCAGGTACAGCTAGAATTCCTGTACTACGGTTGATGGACAAAATCGGTCATGCAGGATTGTGTCCATCAACGGTAGGAGGAGCCGATGGTTGAGGGTTTAGGGTTTAGGGGAGCAGGAGAGGGTCTTCTGGGCTTATGCGGAATCCCAAAAAATCAAGCAAAGTGGCCTCCATTTTAGACTTTAAGCGCTTTACTCCCAAAGTAGGTATGGTCTTAAGGGCTTATCCTAGCACTCAAAAATATGTCGTCCAACGTAGGGTCATTTTGACTTTAGACCCCAAAGTAGGTGCTATTTGTACACTTGCAGCCTAGGGTTCAGCGGCTAAGGCTCAAAGGGTTTAGGGCTTAGGGTCTGGGGCTTTAGGGCTTCAGGGCGTGGGGGTTTGGAGTTTGGAGATGCTTAGAACTTTATGGGGTGGAGTTCGGGGTGGAGAAATCTACCGAATCCTGATTGCCCAAGACTGGGAATGATACTGCCAGCAAAAACAATAACATGATGTGAGCACCATGAAGGGATAGCTCTTACAGTAAACCCCATAAAGTTGGAAACCGGATTAAGGCCAAATAGTGCTGGGATTCCCTATACATTACTCTTAAGGGTTGAGGCTATTGGGTTTCCAACTTTTGGGCTTCTACTGTACAAGTTCTCCAGAACACTATAAAACCTTGTATGTACACCCTCAAAGTCTCTCCCGGAACCAAGCTGTACACACTAAGCGAAAGATATCAGCATTCTCTACATAATTATGCTCATGAGAGGAAGTGCTGGTGCTCTTACCCAAGGTTCCATGAAGGAGCTCGAGCTTTTAGAATGCTGTACAAACAAGTATCGATCAACTCTAGAATCCTGTACAGTCTGTCATAAAATAGCGACAATCCAGCGCTCAGAGTCACTAACAAATATTCGAAAGACCCGCACCATTCGGAACATAGGAGCCGAGTTCCAAAAGACAAGATTGCTTGGCTTGAGTCTCAACCCGAAACTCATCAACCCTAAACCCCTAAACCCCCAACCCTAAACTTATAAACACTAAACCCTTATACCTTAAACCCCTAAGTCCCAAACCTAAACCCTGAACGCCCACACTCTGAACCCGGAACCCCAAAGTACTGTAGGGGCCTTAATCATTACAGTATTTTATACCCCCCCCCCCAAACCCTATTCCCATTGTTAAGGCCCCTAGATATAGAACCATAGTAAAGAGTCTCATACAACCCTTTCAGGATCCCTTGAAAGGAACCCAGAGCCTCCAAAACCCCTTAATTAAGGATTATACCTTAAAATATAGTAGGACTCCTAATATGATTTAAGGCTAATTTAAGGTATATTCCTTAATTAAGGGGTTTTGGAGTGTCTGGGAACCCCAAAGTAGGCAAATTGCGGTCTCCTCCCCAGGCGCTTGGAGGGTCCCAGAGACACGACGCTTCGCGGCCGCCGGCCAGCCCCTCGGGATAGGCGTCTGTAGGGGCCTTAATAATTAGGTTGGGTTTTGGGGTATAGCTAGAATAAGGAACCCCTTACAGTAAACCCCATAAAGTTGGAAACCGGATTAAGGCCAAATAGTGCTGGGATTCCCTTTACATTACTCTTAAGGATTGAGGCTATGGGGTTTCCAACTTTGGGGCTTCTACTATAAGCTATAGTGGGTCATATAATGGGTTTAGGGTTCCTTTAAAGGCACCTCTAAGGATTGGGGTTAGTGGAGTTAGGGTTCCTTCTTGGGAAACAGGGGACTTAGTAAGGGTTCTTAAAGGGCTCCGTAAAGGGATCTATAGGGTTGCTTGAAGGGATCTATAGGGTTTAGGGTTTAGGGTCTACTTGGAGGGGCAGGGGACTTAGTAAGTAGGCTATAAGTATAGGGTTATAATTGGGGTAACTCCTTTAGAACTCTACTTATAACCTGCTTACTAAGTCCCCTGCCCCTCCAAGTAGGGGCCTTAATAATTAGGTTGGGTTTGGGGTATAGTATAGCTAGAATAAGGAAACCCCCCAAAATTGTATAGGTAGTAGGTTTAGGGTATATGGTTTAGCGTTGTAGGGATTCCAAAGCTTTGGGGTTTCAAGCTGAATAGGAACCATATTTAGCCCGATGTACTGAGCGCCCTTTCAACTGTCATAAAGGATGCTCCTTGGAGTTGTATGACAACTAGAACGACTTAATTCTCAAAAAAACCTCCTAAAACCCTAAACCCTAAAACCCTAAACCCTAAAACCCTAAACCCTAAAACCCTAAACCCCAAACCGCATGGCATGTCGCGATTCAAGGCTTCAAGGCCGGGCTTTGTGCTGAGCTTTCTGGTTTCATGGCGTGGTCGCTGTGCCTTGCATGGGGTTGGACGTAGTAAGGGCTCTTAAAGGGCTCCTTAAAGGGATCTATATAGGGCTCCTTAAATTAAAGGCATCTACAGGGCTTAGGGTTTAGGGTCTACTTGAAGGATCAGGGGACGTAGTAAGTAGGGTGATAAGTACCTCAACTAGGGCTATAAGTAGATTGTAGATCGCAGCAAAGTTACCTTGTCTATAACCCCAGTTACTGCGCATGCCCGCAAAGCGGAATGACCGTCTGCCCTCTCCACTTCAACAATCAGTCCAGCACTCCGTCCTGAACCCTCGTTTCCGAAGGTACATGCCCGCTGTTTTGTGCATCTGCAGACAGTGTTTGTGGGCAAGGTCAACCTCGACAAATATCAGGACAGCTGAAAAAAGGGCCAAGGACGACTCTCAATAACACGACCGTGATGGTCTGCGCCAGAACTAAACAGACATGCCAAGAAAGGGAACAAGGCCCGGCCAAAGGCATACCCTTACAACCCTCAACCAGAAATCTTCAACTAACACCCTGCAACCTTGCAACTCTACAGGGGACCCCAGAAAGTTGGAATATGGACTAAGGATGATTCATGCTGGGATCCCCTATACTTTACCTTAAGGGTATGAGGACAATTATGTTCCAACTTTCTGGCTTCCACTGTATAAGGTTGTATACAAGCATTCAAGACAAGACCCGATGACAATCTCTATTTAGGACTTTAGAAACCATACAAAAAGCCCTCAACCTTACCTAGAGTCTCCATTGTAGTTCCTTTTGTGGATACCCAGTTTTTCTGGTTAGGATCCTATAATAGAGATTTTGGTTAACCAAAAACAGGACTACAATGGATACTATAGGTAGGGTTACCTTAGGGTTCTTTTAAAGGGCTACTATAAAGGGTACTATAAGGGTTCCTTCAAAGGGCTCTATGAGGGTTTAGAGCTTTCGAAAAACCCTCAAAGCTACTCTCTTCACCCGAAACCCTGAAACCTCCAAGTCTCAGTTGGCACTGGGAGAGCACCCAAGGATCCCAATATCCCTTAACTAAGGAATATACCTTCAATCATAATACGGCTGATGGACAAAATCCTGCATGACCCTAAGGACCCTAAACTATGGGAATTATGGTATATTCCTTATTATGGGTAGTGCAGGATTTTGTCCATCAACCGTATTAAGGCTACAAATTAAGGTATATTCCTGAATTAAGGGGTATTGGGTTCTCTGGGCACCCCAAGAGCCAGACGGATCGCCCGGCGCAGGTGCAACTCCTCTGGACTTTGCAATTTGCAACTCTCTTCTTCAACAACCGGGCCCCAAAAAGTTCAAACTTTCGATTATAGAGCTAATATATAAGGCCAAACAAAAAGTTTAAAGTTCCCCCGTTCACTATCTAAGACAAGAACCACAAGAAAAAACTAGACAGTTGTGTGTCGGAATGGTTCCCTTACGGAACAGTCCCTTTATAAAGCCTAAACCACAAATCCCAAAACAAAACATCCTAAACACCCCCCCCTCTCCAAATTCACCAAACAAATTGGTCAAGTCTGCTAATATAGGGGCTTTAATATTTAGAATAGGGTTTTGGGGCCCGTTTTACTATAACTATAATAAGGAAGCCCCCAAAATAGTATAGGTAATTATTTAGGCCTCTATAGTACTCCATGGCCCAGTCCTTGATACCCATGGCTGCCTTCGCGGAGTGGAGTTTGGCGTTCGTGTCGAGGTGGCTTAGAGGGATTTAGGGTTCACGCTCTGTAAGGATTCCTTTAAGGGTTCCGTTAGAGGCTCTTAAAGGGATCTTCAAGGGTTCTAAACCCTAACCTACAGCTTAAACCCTACCTAGAGTCTCCATTGTAGTTCCTTTTTTTGGCTAACCCGGTTTATGGTTAAGGTGCTATAATAGAGATTTTGGCTAACCAAAAAACGGAACTACAATGGAGACTCTAAGCAGGGCCTCGGGCTTACTTACGGGGTTCAGGGGGCTTACTGTATTATGCCATACTATATCATGTTATATCATGTTCTAAACTATACTATATCATGTTATATCATGTTATAAACTATACTATATCATGTTATATCATGTTATAAACCATATTCTACTATATTATACTAGGGGGTTTATAAATAGGGTGTTTACGAGATGCAGGGGGGATTAGGGTTTAAGGCATACATTGCCGCCCTCGAAGCCCGGAATGGAAACCTCCGTCTCTATGCTAAAGGGGCCTTATGAGAACTGCAATGGGCTGTGGGGCATTTATTAAGGAACCCTATCGAATAAGATTGGTAGTCAGTTTGGCTTCTTGCTCTCTCTCTCTCTCCCCCTCCCTCTCACCCTCCCTCCCTCCCTCCCTCCCTCCCTCTCTCTCTCTCTCTATGTCTCTCTCTCTCTCTCTATCTTTCTCCCTCGCGCTCTCTCTCTCTCTCTGTATATATATATATATATATCTCTCTCTCTCTCTCGCTGCACCTCGACTCTATCACTTGCTCTATCTCTCTGCGTGCCAATAATGAGTACACACACACACACATATATATATATATACATGCACAATCCACTGTGTATATGTGTAGAAAATGTACAACATGCACTTATTTGTCTATGCTTCTACTTTTGTATGGATACCTGTGCTCCTCATATGTTTATCTCAGGATTTGTTTATTCGTGTTATCTAGCCGGCTATGTCGCTACTCCTGTGCAGTGTTAGGATACGTGCATGGTTGTATGTATCCATTTAAGCGTACACTAGACCAGATTATGCTCCGGACCTGAACCATGAATCTGGTCTTAGTTATCATAACAGGTTGTTCAATACTGGCCTATTTTAGATAAGATGCTTGCCTATCAACCGTAATTTCAAAATAATAGCCGACCACCTTGCCTCCTCGCGGAGAATCAAGTGCCAGCTGCCACTGCCAGGCCTCGAACAATAGCAATCCCTTTTCATACACATAGTTTCCCCTTGGGGCAGGAACAGTAAAACATATGTACTTAAAGGATCATGGGACTTAGTAACTAGGGTTATAAATAAGGCACCCCAATTAGGGTACTCATAACCTTACTTACCGAGTCCCCTGATCCTCCAAGCAGGACTTAGCACAGGTCGTAAATTGCCATGCTGGCGATACTTCTGGTGTGCGGATGCAGCAAATGCTAGGAGCCCGGCTATCCTGGGAATACAAAGGGCTCCCTTTTTGGTATAATTATAATGGTAGTCTTACAAGGATCCGAAGACGACAAAAAAAGGAGAAAGGGACCACTGGGAGACCTAGCATTCCTTCGCCGCAGCCCCGGAACTCATGATGCCATCCGACGGTTCGGGGTTTTCTGCAATGCAGGGCTGAGTGCTGCGCACTTGCTCGTCTCGACAGGCCGGCCCTGCAATGGTTTGGCTCTGAAGGGCTTCGCAAGTGCGAATTGCCGGTTTTGGGTTTAGGGCTGTGGTTTAGGGTGCAGGGGCTTTGACGCATTTCTGCCGGTCAACCCTAAACCCTAAACCCCTAACCCCCCCCAGGCTACTTCGGCACCTCGAGTACAGGGACCCTCGAGCTTAGAAACCGCGCCCATCAGGAATCCGAACTCAGAAAGCAAGTGAGGATACCAAAGCTACCCAGAGTCTCCATTGTAGTTCCTTTTAAAGGGTTTAGGGATTAGGGTTTAGGGTTTAGGGGATTAGGGTTTAGGGTTTACCTGGAGTCTCCATTGTAGTTCCTTCTTTTGGTTAACCAGTTTTATGGTTGGGATCCTATAACAGAGATTTTGGTTAACCAAAAAAAAGAACTACAATGAAGACTATAGGTATACTGTTACAATTTAGGGCCTATGCCTGGAGAGAGAGGGCTTAGTAAGGGCACAAGAATTTTAGTTGCAGTTGCCAACTGCAACTAAGTCACTATAACAAGAATTACAAAAATATGTAAAGTAAAGAAATCCCTGGTCCTTAAACCCCAAACCCTAAGCCCTAAAACTTAAGCCCTGCACCTGAAGCCCTAAACCCTGAGCCCAAGATTCCAAACCCAAACCCCAAGGGCCCAAGTACCCAATAATCATATACTCTCCAAAATCCTAATGTAGGAACCTGATTAAGAAACCCTGGGCCTATAACCCCAAAATAGTAGGATAAAAAAAGGAACCGCCAAAAAAGCCCCAAGGTTTCGAAATCAGGTTCCTACATTTACCTACATAATTACTATCCTGAAAGCAACCTAATTATTGGGTCCTTTGGACCGTTGGGGAAAGTGCTGGGCCATTGAGACCCTAAACCCTAAACTGAGGCTCCGACCGCCTTGAGGAAGCGTCTGACCTTCTCCAAGCGCGAGGACCAACTCGAGCAGTTCGGACAGCGCCGCCTCGGTCATCCTGAAGAAATGGAGAGCTTTGAGGTTGCACTGGGTTTTAGGGTTTAGGGTTTAGTGTTGAGGGTTTAGAGTTTAGGGTTTTAGGGTTTAGAGTTTGGGGTTTAGAGTTCAGGGTTTTAGGGTTTAGAGTTTAGGGTTTAGGCTTTGACTTAAGGGCTGAATACCCTAGCCCAAGAAAGGTGGACCTGTCGAATTATAGTAGGACTACATGAAGCCCCAAAAGGTTAAACCCAGAAACTCCAAAACCCCCTTAATTAAGGAATATACCTTAAATCATATTAGGAATCCTATTATAAGTTAAGGTATATTGCTTAACTAAAGGGTTTTGGAGTCTCTGGGAAGGTTACCAACTCAGCCCCTGAGTTCGGGAACTTGATCAAAGTTGCCAAAAGTAAGGAAACCCTTTAGAAAACTGGATGCTTCTTAAGGTGTGTAATCCAAGCTGCCATAATTGGATTCCATAGCAAATCATATGGTTCCATATTCTTCTGAAGCTGTGGAGAGTTTGGGGGGCTAACTTAATTAAAGTGTCCTCGCAGCCCCAACACCCAGAAGCTAAATCGCAGGCTATAGTATAGGTGATGGCCCCTTATAGTTTCCAGTTAGGATTGCACTTCAGGATTACGTCGACAAGAAATAGACCTCAATTAAGGAATATGCCATACATCATATTAGGGTTCTTAAAGCTCAAGGGATAGTCCTTACTTAATGGGTTTTGGAGTCTCTGGGTTCGAAGCCTGGAACCCTTAACTTTGAGCTTGGATGTTGAGGGTGTCGGGCTTCGGCTTATTATTTGGAGTTCAGGGTATAGGCTTTAGCGTCGGCTTTTATACATGGACTTGGGGTTTCGGGTTTGTAGTTCGGTTTTAGTGCTGGGCTGCCCGGCAACCCCTACACACGAAAAAGGCTCCTGTTTCTGTTGTGGGACAGGGGTGGCTTTCAGCGGGGCTTGGTCACGGATGTTGCTAGCAAAATTGCTGTTCCCGCGTGGGCAGCTGCTACTGGAGCCGAGGTCCCTGGAATAGATGCGCAGGAGTTTGCAAGATATCATCCCGATAGCCTTAGGAATTTGTGCTGTGCTCCGCATTTCAACGACATTGCAGCTCTGGTTCGAAAGCGCCATAATAGCGCTACCCTAATTCTTTTGGCAAGCACGGCGGAAGGCCACTTCAGCATGCGGGGGCTTCACGCTAGTTTCCAGCTTTGGAGTTAAGATGCTTAAACTTAAACAAAAAGGTTGGCACGGGCAGGAATGGACTTTCCGGGAACATCAGGCCTGTCCCGGGCACTGTTTTTTTTCTGGTGCTCGTTGAGGCACGTAAACGATCAAGAACCGAAGTTCCTGTCTTATATGCGTGCAACAACAGCAATGCATATGAGATGTGGGGCACGGGGCTCCGTGTCTCATATGCAGCCGACAACAGCCATGCGTATCAGACGTGAGGTCATACCTTTTGGCTTAGTACGGCCAGGCTCGCGTCTCATATATGCGTGCAACCGCAGCAATGCGTATGAGACGTGGCGCCCGGGGCCCCGGGTCTCATATGCATCTAACAACGGTCACGCGTATGAGGCGGCACGGCCCACCGGCCTCTTTGTTTTGGCTTTCGTGTCCGTGGCCACTGATGCAATTTCCGGGGTGCTACCTTCGGACTCGATGGTAGAATGGTTTGGATGCCACAGATGCTTCCAACCAGGCTGGCGTGCCGTGATGCCCATGATGCTCGCCCCGCGAGTGGCCACTGGTGCTGCCCAGTGCTACTCTCGGGCGCTAATGGTTTCGCGATGATTCGTACAATCATCATGTTGCGAGGGAAGCAGATAATCAGGGATGGGACTGAGATTCAGGGGCTTACGGACTGAGGGCGTGGATATTGACAGGCTGCAGAAAGTAAGGTTTACCCAGAGAGCCCAATACCCCTTAATTAAGGAATATAGCTTAGATCATAATATGAAGCCCTATATAATTTAAGCCATATTCCTTAATTAAGGGGTATTGGGCTCTCTGGGTAGGTTTGTAGGCCCATGGGTTTGCCTAAACGCGGCAAGTGCGCACATGCCAACAGGTTGCTCTCTCCTCAAATTGATTTATTAACTTTGTGATGAATCATAGGGGCTATCCCCAAAACGGGGATATGGGAGCTACTGGGTGCCCTAGAGTGTATTTATGGATTTAAGAGACGTTTTCCCCTAAACGCAAACCCTACATGCTGAATCCGAAAACCTGCAAGCACCCTAAAACCTTAACCTAAACCCTAAACACTAACCACTAACCCTGAACCCGAAACCCTATACTATCCTATACCCTAAACCCTTAAACCCAACCCTGACGCTCCTCCTCAGACTGGGCCCAGCATCTTCACACAAGTCGGGACTCGAATTCGCCTGCTGTGCAGCTTGGGGATCGGGAGGAGCTTTGGGTTTAGGGTTTGGGGCTTAGGGTTTAAGGTTTAGGTCTAAGGGCTTAGGGCTTAAGCTTTAGGGCTAAGGGCTTAGGGTTCAGGGTCTAGAGCTTAGGGGTTCAGGGGGATCGGGAGGATGGTCAAGACAGGGGCATAGAGGGTAGAGGATACCAGCTGGATACAAGTAGATGGATGGATGGATGGATGGAGGGATGGATGGATGGATAGATAGAGGCCTAAACTGCCCATTTTCGCCTGGTCAAGAAACCCGTCACAACGAATGAAGTCGGTAAGCCATTTTGGGGGTTCCTCTACGTGATTAATAGGGGCTCTATGGAGTTTCCGACAATAGAGACCCTAACATAGTGCCCTAAATAGTAGGATCCTTACTATAAGGACCCCCAAATGAGGTACCGCTAATTTTTGGAAACTGCCACAAGACTTTAGGTTTTAGGGCTTTAGGACTAGACCAGATGCCTGGCCGACATTCCCGGACGCTTTCTGAACCCTAAATGATGCCTTATAGACACGGTTTTAGGGTTTAGGGTTTAGGGACCCTGAATCCTTGGTAGGTCCAGTATAGTTCTAGTCCGGAAAACGACCTTGAGGAGTCATGTTTAATTTTCACCCATAGAGTTATTTGCAAGTATTTTAATTGAAACAAAACAGATGAGGAATTATTGAAACCGAATACAAACAGTAATAGAACACCGAGGGTTGGAGACTGTGTAAAGCTGTAAAGCACCAAGCCTTGCTCCGTTTCGTGAGGAGGTGCACGGTTTAGGGCTTAGGGGTTTAGGGGTTAGCGGTTTAAACCCTTGTCTCTGCAAGTATTACTACACCTTGCATTCTCGATGCTCCACTCAATGCCGAATGCTTCGCTTAGACTAGCCCGGATCACGGCACTGGGGAGAAAATTTGGGGACCCTTAAGCTTAAATCGATCCCTACTTAAAGGATCATGGGACTTAGTAATTAGGGTTATAACTAAGGTAACTATACTTATAATTACTTATAACCCCAATTAGGGGACTTATAACCTTACTTACTAAGTCCCATGATCCTCCAAGTAATATAGGGACCTTGTTAGTTGGAATAGGGCTTTGGGGCCATCATTATACTATAACTACCTGGAGTCTCCATTGTAGTTCCTTTTAAGGGTTTAGGGATTAGGGTTTAGGGTTTAGGGGATTAGGGTTTAGGGTTTACCTGGAGTCTCCATTGTAGTTCCTTTTTTTGGTTAACCAGTTTTATGGTTGGGATCCTATAACAGAGATTTTGGTTAACCAAAAAAAGGAACTACAATGGAGACTATAGGTATAAGTATAATAAGGACCCCCCCACCCCCTCAAAAACAACAAAAGTATGCGTGATTATCAAGGCCCCTATATTGGGGCGAGCCCTGGAACCCTGAACCCGAAACCTTTGAATCCCTAAAGGATCCGGCCAAAACCCCCCGTACGCTCCACGAATCTCTGCCTCTAGCAGCCACGGCCTGGGAAATTTCTGATTTCCGGGTCTCCATTGTAGTTCCACTTAGTGGTTTTACCACTTGTCTTTGGGATCCTATAAGGCAACCCCGGATGAAGGAACCACAATGGAGACTGTCGGTTGATGCTGAAGGTACATCACTGGGGGTTCAAAGTCGGATTTAGGGTTGCCGGTTTCATGGTACTTCGGGCTTAGGGCTTAGGGCTTAGGGTTTAGGGCTTAGGGTTTAGGGTTTCCGGTTTCATGGTACTTAGGGGTTAGGGCTTAGGGTTTTTAGGGTTTAGGGCTTAGGGTTTCCGGTTTCATGGTATTTAGGGCTTAGGGTTTAGGGTTTTTAGGGTTTAGAGCTTAGGGTTTAGGGTTTCCGGTTTCATGGTATTTAGGGGTTAGGGCTTAGGGTTTTTAGGGTTTAGAGCTTAGGGTTTAGGGTTTCCGGTTTCATGGTATTTAGGGCTTAGGGTTCTTAAGGCAAGGCGCTGGAGGTTTCCATGTTTTGGAATAAGGCTGCTTCGGCTTTAGCTTCAGCGGCTTGGGGCACTGGGTCCGAGAACCTTTAAGGCAACCTCGAAGCCAGAGCCGGGAAAACAAACAATTAGGTTTTTGTTTGAGCTCCTTCTTAATGTCTGCCAGATTCGAAGCACTCGAGTAGCAGCCTTCAAGGCCTTCTTTGTTTAGGGTTTAAGGTTACACCATAGGAATAAGAATAATAATCACTGCAAACAGGCAAACCCCAACGCCTGTCAACGCCTGGAGGATTGGCCATTGCCATGCTCACTCTCTGGGATGCTTGCAACGCTATCCAAGAAACACCAGAGGTTCGTGTCCCTAATAGGTTCGGTCTAGGACTTCGGATTTCCTTACAGGATCATGGGACTTGGTAATTAGGGTCTGTAGATAAGGTAACTATACATGTAATAACATACAACCCCAACGTCACAGAGACCTATACTTAGGGATTCGGTGTAAATCCCTGCTCGTCGCAATGGTATGGCACTGTGGACCTTACCTAGAGTCTGCATTGTAGTTCCTTTTTTTTGGTTAACCAGTTTTATGGTTGGGATCCTATAATAGAGATTTTGGTTAATCAAAAAAAGGAACTACAATGGAGACTGTAGGTACTTACTACGCCCCTGATCCTCCAAGTAGGGCCGAACAGATTTCTCGAAGCTTGATAAGGCACGGCACTCGAGGAGAAGTTGAAGATGCTGAGCAGAATGCTGCAGTAGGACTGGGATTCCGGGTTCAAGCACGGTGTGGTGCTAGGATCTGGAGGTCCTGAAACATGCACACACGCACGCACATTTGAGATAGATATACTCCTCCATCCCTCCATCCATGCATGCATAGCTAGATACATATCTGCCAATACAGCAAGAAAACAAACAATTGAATTCGCCTGTTTGTGCATATGTGTATATAGGTATACACATTTGTATAGGCCTAGCTCCATGGACTGGAAACCCCGATAACTCAAAAATCCGAAGCCCCTAGTCTAGCAGCCCTATGAGCTGCATGTTACCTCTGACAGCCATTACTTTATAAACTTACCGTTTTAAAGTAACCCCCATACCCGGTACCCCTTTGTGCAGGATTTCAAGGCCCTTCTGCTAGGCTTCCCGACTTCATCTCCGTGTCCAGGAGGAAGTCAAAGCCGAAGAGCTCAAAGCAGCCGCGTGGATGTGCTGGAAAGGCGGCTTGAAGGAATCGATAAGGGATCGAATTAGGGATTTATAGTGTTTAGGGTTTAGGGCTCAGGGGTTGAGAGTTGAGGGTTCAGAGTTTAAGCTGTTCAAAATCAGGGTTCAGGGGGCTGGGAGCTTAGGATACTTGAGCGCTAAGTACCGTGGCCCAATGACAGTGTAATAAATAACTAAACACCTAGCTGCTAACAGTGAAACGAAGGACAGCCGACAGCTTTTGCAAGAGGGTTTTCAGAATCGAGCCCCGTGTGAGGCTCCTGGGGTTGTTTCTGGCTTTCACAAGCCAAATCCAGTCTTGAGTTTGAGAAGGATCCACCAGAAAGACACCCAGAGCTTTCTGGTACCTCATTGCCCGGTCCCCACATCCTGTGCTCAGGAAGCTCCAAAACCCCTCAGCTACCTAAACCCTGAATCCCGTATAGAACCACATGAATAGAACCCATACAGATCTTTAAAAAAACATAGACCCAAAAGCCAAAGTTGAGGCCTAAAACCGGTTTCTGAGCAGGCCTCCAACATCCTCTTTGCAGCTCCAGACACAGGTCCGAACAGCCTGCAGCAATTGCCTAAAACTTACACAAAAACTACAAAAGGCTTCAGGAATTAAGGCTTCCTTCGGTTGATGGACAACATCCTGCATGACCCCTAAGGACCCTAAACTATGGAAATTATGGTATATTCCTGATAATGGGTAATGCAGGATTTTGTCCATCAACCGTTCCACTGGTTTAAGTACATGTAGGGTTCAGGGTCAAGTCTGCAGGGTCAGAGTCTCACATCCAGGGATCGGACTTCAAGTTCGTTTCGAGTCTCCGCGCTTGACTTGGGCTTTAGTGCAGGCTTATGTAAAAAAAGGAACTACAATGGAGACGATAGGTAGGATTTATATAAGGTTTACTTTAGAGGCTGGCTTTAGTGTAGGCTTAAGGGTTTAGCGTTTAGGGTTTACTTTGTTTCTGCACATTTGCATCAATCCTCCAGGCCCGCGGCTCTCTTCCATATGCTTGATGATATAAATCCTGCATTACCTTAAGCTCTCTTCTTCAACAACCGGGCCCCAAAAAGTTCAAACTTTCTAAGATAGAGCTAACATATAAGATCAAAATGTTTAAAGTTCCCCCGTTCACTATCTAAGTAAGGACCCCAGACTATGGGAATTATAGTATATTCCTTATTATGGGTAATGCAGGATTTGTATCACTTCTATATCTTGAGCCTATAACCCAAAACCTTTACATAAGCCTGCACTAAAGCCTAAAACTCTAAAGTAAACCCTAAACTTAAGCCTACACTAAAGCCAGCCTCTAAAGTAAACCCCATATAAATCCTACCTATCGTCTGTAGGATCCTGACCCTAAAACTGGTTAACCAAAAACAGGAACTACAATGGAGACTCTAGGTATACCTTAAGCCCTAACCCCTAATCCCCTAAACCCTAATCCCTAAACCCTTAAAAGGAACTACAATGGAGACTCTAGGTATACCTTAAACCCTAACCCCTAATCCCCTAAACCCTAAACCCTAATCCCTAAACCCTTAAAAGGAACTACAATGGAGACTCTAGGTATACCTTAAACCCTAAACCCTAATCCCCTAAACCCTAAAAAAGGAACTACAATGGAGACTCTAGGTAAACCCTGGAGCCTCCCCAGAATCTACAAAAAACGCGATATCCTTAGGAGATCCTTAGCCTTCTGAAAGCCCCTTATCAAAACCCCTGCGCGAGCCCGGGGTGTCCTTGCGAGTTCCTTAGATAAGCCCCTACAAACCCTAAACTTTAACTTCCAAAGCTCCCTAAACCCTAAACCCTAAACCCTGAACCCTAGACCCTAGACCCTAAACCCTGACCCTAAACCCTAGACCCTAAACTCCTAAACCCTAAACCCTAACTGCAGAGACCGCCCCTGCCTCGAGCATTAACGGCCATGTGTGCTCCTCCCACCTCTGTCGGGCCTAGGAGCAGCAGGCTATGGGCCTTAATAATTAAAATAGGGTTCCTTTTAGAGGGTTCTTATTATAAAGGGCCTATAAGGGTTGCTAAAAGGGCTATTATAAGGATTTAGTATGGAGGGCTTAAAAATTAGGATAGGGTTTTGGGGCCCGTTATACTATGAATTTAGTAAGGAAGCCCCACTAAAGTATAGGTAATTATTTGGCTGCGGGCGCATAGGGCGCCACGCTGCGTTCGTACTTAGAATGTGCGCGAGACTGGGGTGTTAGCATGATTTCTACAAAAAACAGGTTTGTAGGACATCACGGAAACTATTTCATTTTTACGATTAGCAATATCATCAGCAGCATCATCCGCATCATCATCGTCTTTATCATCAAGATCAGCATCATTATAGCCTTAATCATGTTCATGTTTGTCATTATCAACATCTCTTTTCACAATCAATAAGGTTTGTTTATCATCATTTGTTCATCATAATAGTCATCATCATAATGGTCATGATCATGAACATAATCATCGTCGTTACCATCATCTAATTTTATCATCTCAAGCATCTGCATTATCATGACGACCGTCATCATTGTTGTTAACAACATCAGTATCACCGTCGTTAATAGGATTTTATCATTGTTTTCATCATATTCGTTTTCATCATAATGATCATGATCATGATCATAATCATCATCGTTACCGGCTCGCAAATGCGCACTCGAGAGGATATGCGACGGCCGGACGCTATTAAGCCCTCCCCCCCAATACCCCCCCGCCCCCCCNCCCCCCACCACCCGCCCTAGTCCTGAACAGCAGCAAAAACCCTGGAAATGTGCTGTAAAAACACTAAAAACGCATGAAGTCGCGTGGCGCCCTATGCGCCCGCTACCAATTATTTAAGCCCCTAGACTATCCTGCTGTATTTGGAACGAGGGCTGTATTACGTTCTAACCATGCTAACAAGGACTCCACACTACCCAGTTATGCTCTAATCTCTCTTCTTCAACAACCGGGCCCCAAAAACTTCAAACTTTAAAAGATAGAGCGGAGCTAATATACAAGACCAAAACCAAAATGCTTAAAGTTCCCCCGTTCACTATCTAAGTAATCACTACGCGGACTCTAATCTGAGGTGTCAAACTTGCCTCCTCGAAGTACTGTAATGATCTGACACTGGTCAATACTCGCAGTAAGGCCCCCATATTATGATGAGCTTTGTCCCCAGAGACTCCAAAATCCCTTAATTGATTAAGGAATATCCCTGAAAGTAGTATAATTAAAAGGAATTGCAGGAATGCTAATTACTAATATGTTTTTGTTTTATTCCTGACTCAAAGGGCTGTGGAGTCTCTGGGTAACACACACACACACTCACACACACACACACACCCAGTGCATGCTCTCTGCGGCACTGCGCGGGGGAAACGCCGAGCATCCCGGCTCCTCCCCCGAGATCCGTCAGCTCTGCCTGGAAAGCGAACGAGTGCTACAGGTGCCTTACCTAAACACCCCAAGGTAAGTAACCTAATGGCCCAAAACCTGTAAAGGGCCATTTTTCTACATACTTTTGGGGTCCATATAATGGTTACAACAAGATTTTGGAGTATCTTATGCTATAACTATGACAATGAGGAACCCTGAGGAATAGTATTATGCTACGGTGAGTGTGTAGGCCCACACATTGCGCGGCGGCATGGCGTGGAGTTCAGGGTTTATGGCTTGCGAGGATTTAGAGTTGCAAGCATCAAGGTTCAGGCATGAGTTGTTAATAAAGGCTCAGGTCGGCAGCTTAATTTCCAGTCAGGCCGGGTCGCTAATTCCACTATTTTCGGGTGACCTCGGGGTACCTCGCTATAAATTGGCCAGTTGTTTGGGCCCTGTGTGGGATGATTTGAATCTCTCTTCTTCAACAACCGGGCCCCCAAAAGTTCAAACTTTCTAAGATAGAGCTAATATATTAGGGCAAAAATTAAAGTTCCCCCGTTCGCTATCTAAGGGATTGAAGATTTGGGAGCCGCAGCTGTAACGTTGTGATCTGACACCAGACGTATGCCAGACGTATGATGATAGTTATGATCCCTAGAGTTCCCAATTAACCTCTTTCCAAGCATTACCCATAGGCACCATCGTAGTTCCTTTTGGGGGGCTCATATGCAGAATCCTATAAGGTAATCCCAAAAAGGAACTATTATGGGGCCTATGGGTACTTACATAAGCATCACTTGTTTTAGTGGCATTCCGGCAGATGGGCTGAAGGTTTGAAATCGGTTCGACCGGGGACTGTTCACGACTTTCTTGCACCGGGGTGTGTAGCACACGGCTGAATTCCGCGTTGCTGAAGATGCTCAAAAGGTGCTTTCTCATCAATCCAAACCCTGTGCCCAAGCATTGTTGGGGCCACAGGTCGGGTTTAAGGTTGCCAAGCTTCGGCCTGCAGCGACTTCGAATCTCAGTGTTTGCTTCCAGCATGCTTTGCAACTGGGGACAATAATGTTGCAGCTTACTGTTTAGGGCTCAGGGTTTTCTCTGTCCACGGCTAATAATGTCCGAGATTCTAGCTTGGCGGCAGTCCGATGTTGTGGTTTTTCGAATGCTTATCTTGTCTCGGTTGCTTGCAGTACGACGGACCGAAAAACATCGCCAAATCCGCCTCAAAATTCAACACTTGCTCTTGGCATTGACGGCGTGGGCTTTCTCACGAGACTGTAGCACCTGCTTGAAATTCAGAGAACTCAACCTTACACCCTAAACCCCAATATAAGGCATTACTAGTCGGAGAGAGGATTTGGGTTACGTTCCCGTCCAGGTAAGGATCCCTTTAAGAACCCCCCCCCCCCAAACCGACCCCCCTAACTTTACCCACAAACTTTTGCTCCAAACTCCCCGCCCCTAAACCAACAAAAAACGTGTGCGCGATANCTTTACCCCCGCCTTAAAATCAAAAAACCCAACCCTTCCCCCCAAACCCCAAAAAAAAGCATTTCCTGTCGGGGAGGGGATTTGGGTTACGTTCCCGCCCAGGGAAGGATCCCTTTAAAAACCCCCCCCCCCCCAAATCAGGCACCTGACATTTAGCCCAAAGCTTTTGGCCACAGTCCAAGGCCCTTAACAACTAGAACAAGGGTTTGCGTGAAACGATGTGGACTATGAGGGGTACTACTAGTTAACTACGTATCCCTAAACCCTAAACCCTTGTGCAACCCTGAACCCGTAGACCCTTAATCCTAAACCCTGAACCTAATCCTAAATCCCTGACTATAAGCATCTCCCCTTTGCAAGGAGCCTCCGCCCACTCGAGAAAGGCGGGCAGAAGCCAAATGTGGGCCTGCAGAGGAAACTCGAAACCCTGAACCCCTGCACCCTGTAACGAAACCCTAAAACCTACAAAACATAAACCCTGACCCCAAACCCCAGAACCCGAAAACCTCCCGAGATGTGCGGAGCTGGAAAGGCCGGGGTCTAGAATGGGATATCATGGACCATACACTTATTAAAGTAAAACTAGAGTTAGGTTTAGGTTTAGGGTTTAGTTTCAAGTTTTGGGTTTGGGGTTTTCGGGTCTATATGGCCCACCTACTGTAGGGGCGGGTACAGTTGCCTATATTATTCCGTGGGGCTCCTTGTTGTACTTATGAACTTATGAATGCTATTTCAAAACCCTGTACTAATCATTCATGCCCATATACAAGGACTAAGACAAATATCTGCGATTCTGAAATCTAGGGCCGGCCTCGTCCTCTTCGAGGGGGCCCTGTGGCCACGGAGGAGAGCGAGAGCAGGAGCTGGGGCTACGGTGCGAGTTTCGGGGTTTCGGAGTTTGGGGGAGCTTGTTTTGGTGGAGTTTAAAGTTTATTCGGGGGAGTTTGGTGGTTTGGGGACAAGAAAGGCTAGAGGGACCCACGAAGAAGCTATGATTGAAGCCATGAAGCCTTGGAATCAAACATGTGAGCTCCGCGCTGCTCTGACTAGGTGAAGGGGCCGTAGCTATTATTTCAATAGAGTTTTAGGGACTAGAAAATAGTGCATGCCCTTTATCAGTGTAGGGATTAGCGTGCAATCTTTAGCGGTGCTGCACGGGCTTAGAGTCGCTCCCAGACCTTCCCAAAAAACAATATACGTTTAATTATCGTAGGATCCCTACTCAGATATGAGGTGGCTTCCCGAATGAAGGGATTTTGGAAGATCTGGACGCATGGGTTTACCCCCCCCCCCCCCCCAAGCACCCTTTAATAGAGCCCATCTGGCTATTGGTAATNGTGCTGGTACAGCACCCAGTACAAATCGCTAAACCCCCAAGCACCCTTTAATAGAGCCCATCTGGCTATTGGTAATGGGTATTTAGGGTATACTGGAGGGTAGCAGTTGGAGGGTGCTGGTATGTAGAGTCGCTAGACCCTAAACCCTAAACCCTAACCCTATGTGGGAGTTTCCCAAAATAGGGGACCCTAATATAGTACCCTAAATAGTAGGATCCTTATTATAAGGACCCCAAAATAAGGTACCCCTATTTTCGGAAACTCCTTCGGGGCGGAGCGCTCAGAGCGCGGCAGGCTTTCGTGGCGATGCTTCAGAATCGTCTGGGCCTTAGTACTTAGGTCCTGAAGCAAAGAACCAAAGACTACGGTTTAGGGTTGACTAGGTTTTAGGGGTTAAGGTTCAGGGTTTAGGGTTTAGGGTTTAGGGGTTAAGGTTAACAAGCCCCCCCCCCCCTACAGTCCTTGCAACTGACCTGACTGTACTCTACCGTATGCTATCGATTAAGGTCTATACTTAAAGGATCATGGGACTTAGTAACTAGGGTTATAAATAAGGTAACTATACTTATAATCACTTATAACCCCTGTTAGGGGACTTATAACCTTACTTACTAAGTCCCAGGATCCTCCAAGTAGTCACCTTGTCTTGCGAACCGTTCCCAGCTTGAGACCCGGTGTCTGAGATGTGCCAAAACTGGAGGGGGGGAAGCTGGCACTAGCCCTAAACCCGAAACCCTGAAGCTGAAACACAATAAAGCTTATAAACCCTAAACCTTAAGGGCCTTAGGAGTTAAACCCTAAACCGGAAGGTCCTATAGGTACAGAGATGGAGGATACCACAGCATCGAGTCCCAATGTGGCTGAGGCATCGAGCGTTTCTGAACAGCACGATTCGTCAGGTGCACGAAGGGGTCCGCGACCTGACCAGCTTGTGTCTTGATCGGGGATTGGGGCTGTGTGATGGGGGGGGGGGTGCTTGTGAAGCATGATAATGGCTCCCCCCTCACAAGCACAAAGAAAAACACTTGCGCCGCAGTGCCAAAGCGGCCTTCGTCACGTGCAGAAGCTGCTATCAGCGGTTTCCGTTTGTTCAGCTACTGTAGGGGCCTAAATAATTACCAATACTATTTTGGGGGGGGTTCCGTTTTATAATTATATAATTACAGGATAATGGGCACCAAAAACCTATTCTGATCATTAAGGCCCCCTATTACTAGGGGACTTGGGGAGAATGTGACTTTCGGATAAGCCGAAGGCTTGATAGTCCTCCACTTGGGTGGCCATTGTCCCTAAGGGTCCATGTAGCCAAGTAGTATATACTTTGGGCCCAATGTACCTATATAGGAACTACTTTAATTCAGAAAAGCCCAAGGAAGACGTGGCAGAAAAACATGACACAACGAACTTTTACTGAAGCTTAGCAGGGATTAGAATATAGTACCCCTTACCCAATCTACTTCTGAGAACTCCCAACATGTCATCTTCGGGAGGGCCTGGGCAGATTCCCAGGTGAAAGGCTTGGAAGCCAACCTCCCAAGAGGAGGCGATGCAGGGTGTGACCTTTAAAGGGGCTTTAGTCCCGCATACTTAAGAGAATTGGGTTTTGGGGGGTGTGTATTGATTAGAATTGTATAATATACTAATAAATCTTTTAGAAGGGCTTTTTATCGAACCGCAGAAAAGCCTCACAAAGCATTGGGTTTGAGGCTGGGGCCGTTCAGGGTGTGGGGTTTAGGCCGTCATACCTAGCAATATTAGGGTTTAGGGTTTAGGGTTGGGTTTAGGGTTTAGGGGTTTAGGGTTTTGGGGGGTGTGTACTGATTGAATAGTGTAATATATGTACATCGGGACGATAAGAGGACACATTCCGGCCGTTTTTTGCACGGACCAACATGAATCTTCTCAACACTCTGCACTAGCACACGAAGACTAACAGAGGTAGGGGTCTTGAGATTTCGAATTGCATTTGGTGGTGCATTTCAACCAAATAGGCTAAGGAACCCTTCGGAATCGTATTAACTTCTAGGCCTCTGTAGTATTCTGTCAGGCAGCTGTTCCAACGGAGGCTTGGTGTGGCAAGCATCTAAAGGCTTCTGGACATCATGGCATACGGCCTAGGGTTCAGGGTTTCAGGTTAAAACGCTTAGGTTTTACAGTATACAGGGGCTGATCATGCCTGGACCTTCCAAAATTCCTTAGTTAAGGAATATCTCTTTAGCTAGAGTAGGAACCCTGATATGATTTAGGCTAGATTCCGCAATTAATTGAGGGATTTTGGAAGGTCTGGGTGGTTCAGGGTGCAGGGGGGCGCTTCGTTTTTGCAGCTTCCCCGCATGTGCACGACAGCCAGCTGCGATGTACCCGAAGGCTCGCGGTACATCTTTCCGACCCATGGCTTCCAGGAATGGGCCGGATGGGATCAGCTTACAGTAGAAACCGAAAAGTTGGAAACCCAGTAGCTTCAATCCTTAAGTGTGATGTATAGCGAATCCCAGCACTCATTGTCCTTAACCCAGTCTCCAAGTTTCTGGGGTCTACTGTAAGTCCAGCTGGTGAAGCTTTCGGGCTTGGGTAGCAAAGCACTCCCAAGAGCGTGCATAACCTGGTGCAAAAGCTCTCTTTGCATTTCCTCGCTGCTGGGGCCTTAACAGTTAGAATATGGGTGGTTGTCAAAATTAGGGTCCCTTTTTGGGTCCTTAATATAGTACGGCACCTATTATTTAGGGTACCCACAAAGGGACCCTAATTTTGACAACTACCCATATACAAGTACAAAAAGGAACCCAAGGAACCCCAAGACGTAATTTTCTAGATTCTGGTCGGGCCGTCATATTGCTGATCCTTCAGGCTTGTGTATGACACTGACCTTAAACCTTAAAACCCTAAACCCTCAACCCTGAACCCTAAAACCCTAATACACTAAAACACTAAACCTTAAAGCCCGAAATCCTGAACCATAACTGTGCGCGCAAGAGCCTACGTCCCCAGGAAGCTTCGCCAAAGGCCCGACTTCCCAGCATCACCCAAAGCATCAGACAGCCCAGGAACGAGCAGGTGCCTCTCAGGCTGGTTTTTTAGGGGTTTTTAGGGATTAGGGTTTTAGGGTTTAAGGCTTTAGGGTTTTAGGGTTTAGGGCTTTAGTGCCTTAGGGGTTTAGGGTATAGGGTGGTAGGTAGGGTTCGACCTGCAGCAGTAGCCGCGGCCTGTGGGCGTGAAGGACGAAATTTTGCCAGGAGGAACTGCTGCTCTTCTGGCGAGACAGGGCGGACCAGGGTGTAGTCAGGCTTCTCCTGTACGCGCAGGATCAAGGGGCCCGGGTTGGAGTTATGCGTGAAGTGGTCCATGGTGAGGTGCATGTACGGCGTGTCCCCCAGCGCGATAACCTTGAGGCGCGGGCCTGGGCAAGGGGCTGGGTGGGTGGCAAGCCAGCAGTCCCGCTCCACAGTGAGCACGCATGACCCAACAATTAAGCGCTGGTCGGAGATCGGGGTCACGGCATGCGGTGACAGTGGGGATGGGCCAGGTGCGAGGAAGGCGTTGGCCAGGTTAGCGGTTTCGGGGTGGTTTACCGCCTGGGCTAGAACCGCTAGATTAAGGGCACCGCGGGGCTTAGTAAGGCAGTGGTGGGTAGGACGGAAAGGAAGCACCACAGGGTGGGCCCAACAGCAAGATGGTTCTTGGAGCCCCCAAAAGCACTTGCGCAGTGGTGGTGGGACGCACCTTCCGCCTGTCAGGGTCGTGACCCAATCAGGGGAGTAACTGGAGGATGCAGGTTGGGCGGGGCGCATTTTGGAGACCTCACCATCACGGAGTAGCTGAAGCCTGGCTTGTCGTAGGCTGCAGAGGTGTTTTGCGCAGACCTGCGCGTGCTTGGCCGAGGCTGTCGTGATAAGATTATCAATGAAGGCTACACACTGCGCAGGGGAGCGGTCCCCAGAAAGAAGAGAGCCCCAAGTGATGTGCGGTGGCTCCTCCTGCAAGCGGGCATGCGGAGGGGCGATGCCGGGGACTTCCGGCATTTGCTCAATAATATCGGGGGTAAATCCCATGTTTTTTTGTTACCAATTTTCCTGCACTAATCCGACATGGGGCCAAGAGGCGGTGCAACAACATCATCAACGGGGACCACATCATAAGATTTTGAGTCCAAGGTCTTCAACACGAACTCCAGGAAGTCAAGCGCCCCAGGGTTGAAACGGTTCTCGAAGCGGAAGGAACGAATCTGATCAGAGATCTTGCCGCCAGCCTCTCGCCCCTCAAGGAAAGAGGCTACGATAGACCTGACAGAGTTCCTCCACTTCTTGAGCTCGTACTCCGTCCTGCCATGGCGCTCGAGCACATACCTGCCGAGTGTGTCGATGGGCTCGCCGCGTTTGCTGATCTCCACATCCCTCTCCTCGAAAGGCGAAGACCAGTTGACGAGGAACTCCCTAGCTTTGCACTGAGCATCGCTGGGTACCGTCGCCGCTTGGTCGCCACCGTAGTCCAGGGAGCTGGACGCGACATCACAAACCATGTGGTCCGAGTCGAGGATGACACCGGTGCTTAGCACATTGTCCACCCTCCGTGGAGCTCCGTCCTGCTGGGACGTGCGGAGGCTCCCGGTTTGCACAACGCCGTAATCCACCTGCGCAATCCAGGTCCTGTCGATGACGTATGTGCCATTGACCAAGGCCCAGGATTGCGCCGTGACAGCGGAGACGAACTCAGGGCTCTGCACAGTCGCATTGCGAAGACAGAAGTAGCCATCGAGAGCACCGCTCCTGCCGACCGACCAATCCATACCGGTCACGTCGCTGGATCTGAGTTGTCCACTACCCCTGCCACGTAGCTCCTCCAGTAAGCTGCGAAAGCGTACGAGTCCTTCATCTGAGGTACTGACTCCCACAAGACTCCCGTAGTCAACTGCATCAGTGACATGGCAATGGGCGTCCTGCAAGAGATCCACCTCAAAAGCAGAAAACGGCTTGTAAAGCACATACTGAACAAGATGATCTACAGTGGCCTGGACTAAGATGGATCGCCACCTTGGAAAGTCAAGTTCCACGCACTCTCCTTCCGGGGTTAGGTAGAGGCGGCCGTCAACAAAGACGAAGCACTTGCGGTACTCTGTAAGCTCGTCCTTAATAGACAGATAGATTGGTGTGCGGACCCCGAGCTCAACCAGCTCAGGCCCGGTAAACAAGGACACCGCATCACCCAAAATGACGAGGCGCTTTATCCGTCGGACACAAGCTTCCTCCAAGTCACTTCTGTGCGCCATGAGGAGTTCCGCCTTCGTGGAGGCACCATGGAGGTGACCATCACAACCAGGCGACTTGTCCAAACGGAGGTTGGAGAAGCCTGCAAGCGTGGCCTTTCTGACCTCAGCCTCATCAGGAACGAGCAGGTGCCTCTCAGGCTGGTGTTTTAGGGGTTTTAGGGATTAGGGCTTTAGGGCTTTAGGGTTTTAGGGTTTTAGGGTTTAGGGCTTTAGTGCCTTAGGGGTTTAGGGTATAGGGTTTAGGGTTTAAACTTTAGGGTTTAGAGTTTAGGGTTTTCGGGTTTAGGGCTTTAAGGTTGAGGGCCATGATGCATACAGGGTTCACTTCAGGGTTCTATTTGGGACTCTATGGGCATGCATGAAGCGCCTCAATGGTTAGATTAGGGTGCTGGGGTATCTCGTACTAGACATGTCTGGGGAATCAGATTTTTGTTCAAGACCACATACTATTCTCAGCAACCTGCCAAACTTGAAGCTTAATTGCAAGTAGAGTCTTTTCATAATCATAAACTAAACTAGCATGGGCATTGCCATCATCATCATCATCATGATGACCGTCACCATCATCACCAGCATCATCCTCAACAACACCGTCATGGCCGTCATCACCATCATCGCCATCATCATCACCCACATTCCCAAAGGCTCCATGTACCTTCATAGTAGCTACTTAAGCCTTAAAGGGGTCCCTATATGGGTACTTTAAGGCCTGAGTATATACTATATGGGTACATGGAGCCTTAGGGATTATCACCATCGCCATCATCTTCGGAGCTCATGATGAATACGGCTGGGATCACGCGGAAAAACGACTTAGGGCTTCCCAAGGTCGCATGAGACTCTGGAGACCTAAAATTCTGCTAGCCCCTCCCAAAACGCAAAAACACTAAAGCCCTGAAACATACTGAAACCGTAGTAAACCCAAAATCCTGGACCTTAAACTTAGGGGGTAGGGTTCAGGGTTCATTGCTTCTGAGAGTTGCCCTGCCAATGGATTGCGGGCTTGCCAGAACTCGTTAACCAGATGGATGATCTGGCTTACTTAAAGGGTCATGGGACTGTTAGCTTGACTGGAGGAATGCTTGAAAGGTTTCTATCGGGACTTCTCCAAGGGCTCTGTAGGTAGGGGATCTATAGCGGTGTAGGATGTACTCAATCATGCGACCTGGTAGCTGAGCTAGGGTTACAAATACTGTAACTATCGCGTACCTATAGCCGCAGTCAAGGTACTTGTAACCTTACTTCCCAAGCCCAAGCCCCCTGATCCTACAAGTGCTGTGAGGGTGCTTCTAAAGCCTGACACCTCATAGAACCCTTGTTGTTGGTCAAGCTTTCTAACGTGAATTCCAAGCCCCCTTATCCTCAAAGCAAACCCCGAACCCTAAATCCGCTACTAAAGCCTAAACCTCACTGGCCCAAAACCCAAGGAAATAGAAGTTGAAACTGTCAGAATCGACCACCTTATAAGAACCCCAAAAGTTGAAAAGTTGAGTTTAGGGCCAATAAGAAACGCTCCAAATTCAACAGCCATCGAATAAAGCAGCGTAGAGACCTACAACTGCTTGTGGACTTCGTTGCTGAGTTCATAAACCCCAAAACGTTTAAACTAACTTTCAGTTCTTTAGAGTCCATTATCAAACAATGTTTAAAGTATACTCACTCGACTACTAAGAACCCTAGACCCTAAACCCCTTAGCCCCTAAACCCTAAACCCCAGTTCTTCGGTTCCAAAAACCCTCGCGCTGAAGCTCCGGTCCCAACGCCCAGCAAGCAGGACCCTCTTGCAGCCATAAAGCTCGGAAAGCAGGTCATGCAGCTTTGAAGCGACTATGTACGAATGTCCCCGCTGCTTGGGTCTCGATAAGCAGCACGTGGTATGCATTACGAAAACTTGAAACTACGTATTCCGATGATTGCACCAGCTTTATGTCCCGGCCGTCTTCCCCTGAAGTTATGCAAGGCACTTTCCATTGTGGTAGCCTCGGTCACTGCAGCTTGAACCACAATTCAGTACTCTGACCCGTCTGTTGGGCACATCTTTACTGATCACCGACCTAGGCACTACCAGTACGATCTAATACCTTTTTGGGCTACATTAGTTTGATATTGTGAAGCTACATAGATCTAGGTACCCTAAACCTACAATGTAGGTGCACTTGTTGGGTACTTACTGGTTCTTTCATCCCACATGAACTTCGTGTCTGCTGTCTTTGTTGGCTTAGGGGCGTAGGGCTGTCAAGGCAGTAAACCCTAAACCCTACTTGGAGGGGCAGGGGACTTAGTAAGTAAGCTTATAAGTAGGGTTCTAATTGGGATAACTCCATTTAGGGTACTTATAACTCTACTTATAACCTACTTCCTAAGTCCCCTGCCCCTCAAAGTAGACCCTAAACCCTAAACCCTATAGATCCCTTTAAGGAACCCTATAGATCCCTTTAAGGAGCCCTTTAAGAACCCTTACTAAGTCTAAACCGTTTCACAGCCCTCACACCTAGAATAGGAATCGGGCTAAGAGTCCAGGCCCGGAGACTGCAAAAACCCTGAGTTAAGGAACATCCCTTAAACTAGGGTTTAGGGTTTAAGGTTTAGGGTTTAGGGTTTAGGGTTTAGATAGCAGGTAGCCTGATATGATTTCAGGTCTACTCCTTTATTTACGGGGCTTGGGAGCCTCCGGGGGGATGAGGCTTATGTTTCGCAACCCTGTGAAAAGCCAGAGCCGGTGATGCTGTGGTGCTTTGGGCGTGAGGACGCCGGTTCATTCACTGAAGGCTTTCTGGGTCCCAGGTTTCGGGCCAAACAAAGACTCAAGGGCTTAGGGTTTAGGGTTTAGGGCAAGTTTTTTTTTGGGCTCCTTTTTCCAAGGTTTAGGGTAATTTTAGGGTTCAGGGTTCAGGGTACCAGACTTGACTGACTGCCAAGAGGCATGTCTTGAGCACCGCGCCATAAGCAGCGCAGTCGGGGGCCACGTCTTCGCCAATCAGACACTGCCTTGCCCAGAAACTCCAAAACCGACTGATTAATCAACCAATATACCTTAAAGCATATCAGGGTTGCTTGTATAGTTTAAGGGATATTCCTTAATTGATACGGGGTTTTGGAGCTACGATTTGTGGACTCGAGATTGGTAAATGCCCATAGCTTAAAAGGGATTACAATTGGATCCCATCCCTACATTATATGGTCCCGAACATAAGACCCTACTAAAATGATGACGACCCCCTGTACGTTCGGGGTGTCACGGTCGGTGATTCTTGGAAGTTCAAGGGACATAGTAACTTCGGTAATACACAAAGTAAATGTAGCTTTTTAAATGCTTAACCCCTCCCCCCCAAATTTTACCAAGTCCCCCGAACCTAAACCTTAAAACCCTATAGAACCGAAGGCCGGCCTAAACTCCATTTTGCACCTAATTAGACCTAAACCATCCAACAACCCTAAACCCCGAAAACCAAAACNAAACCTTAAAACCCTAAAGACCGAAGGCCTAAGCCCTAAACCTTAAACTCCTAAAGATCTCGCAAGTCCCTACACCCCCCCAAAACCCTAAAATCCTAAAAGTTTCTAACCCTGAGGGTCCATGCACTCAGATAGTATGTACATTGGCCTTAAAGTAGTCCGTATACAGGTACGTTAAGGCCAAAGTATATGCTGTTTGGGTACATGGACCCTATATAGAATCCTTATAGAGCCCTTATAGATCCCTTTAAAGGAACGCTTATAGAATCCTTAATAGAGCCCTTATAGATCCCTTTAAAGGATCCCTTTAAAGGAGCCCATAGGGCAAAGCGAAGCCGGGGCGCAGCAGCTGCAAAGAGAACTCCCAGGGCTGGCAGCAGCGATCCTGGGCTTTTGAGTAAGCAGGGAGAAAAAAGTATACACTTTTTTTGTTCCAGGTCTGACCCCAGTAGTTTCCAAATGCTTTTCCTAAACTGGGCTTTTAAGTAACCAGGGAGAAAAAAGTAATTCCATAATGGTTCCTTTAAGAAAAAAGTATTAAAGTATGGTACTCCAAAGCCCAGGATCCAAGCACCGGAGGATGGCTCCAACTGCCGCCGTGGAGGGCTTCCACCTCTTAGAAGGGCTTTAGGGTTTTGGTTTTGGGGCTTCATAGCCTTTTCTTGTGGTGGGCTTACAGGTCTTTATAGGTTTCTGGAGTATTGTAGAGGGGTTTATCGTGTCACGAGGGCCTCATGGAGCCTCAATAACTATGATTTGCTTTCGGCTCGACTAGGTAGGGCTTTGGGACATTTTATATTTTCCCTTATTGGGCTTAAGAGGATCTTATTTCCTAATATTTTTCAATAGCTTTAAAAGCCCAACCTAGTCAAGGGTTTGTGCGACCTGTTGTCTTTACTAGGCTTTGTTGGAAGCTGACACGAGAAGTGGCCTTAATATCTAAAATGGGGTTTTGGGTGGTATTACATGTTCAACTATACTATACTTATACTCGGGACTACATGACGCCATAAAGTTACCAACTATTAAGCTTCTGCAGGCTTGGCTCTTTTAGAAAAACTCTGATACATGTTCGTCCATAAGATACTTAAGACAAACGAGGGCAGATACAAATGTGCCAAAACCCTAGCCACTTCCTTCTTCTTTTTGCACGGAAGTCGGACTTCTTGGCAGGTCGACAAATCGGCAAAGGGCTGTCAGGTTCCAAGGGATTGAGATTTAGGGTGCTTGACGGCTTCCGGACCGTAAACCCTAAACCCTAACAGAGTTGAAGGCTTTGGAAAACTCGGAAGGGAAACTGCGGCGAGGTCTTCTTGCTGACCTCCTTGCTTATGACTTCAAGCATGCCAGCCTTCCAAATTGCAAGTCTGGGCTCGTGTTGGAGACAACCACCCTCACTGCAAACTTAATCCGAAGGAGATCTTTTCTATGAAGCATCCAAGGAAGATGCACACCGAAAGCCCTATCGACCACCCTAAACCCCATTCCTGACACGCGCCAAAATCCTATACCCTAAATAGCCCTCAACCCTAAAAGCCTAAGGACCCGAGAACCAGGAAAACGATGAGTTTGGAACGGCGTGCCTGTCCAGCGTCATCTGCCTCTGCCAGAGACTTCGAAACCCCGTAAGGGATAATCCCTAAACCCTAAACCCATTTTCCCTGAAACTTTCATAGGAACCCGAATATGATTTGGGTAAGTTCATAAATTAGAATGCTTTCGAGTCTCTGGGCTCAGGCCAGGTTGCCAGGGTTCATCGTTTTGGGTTTTTAAAGGCTTACCTGAGGATCCAAAAACCTACGGTTTTGAGGGTTCGACCCTGTAATTAAGGGGTCATAACCTACTATTTTGTGGGCAGGTAAGGCTGTTTAAGGCTCAGGGATTGGGGTTTAGAGTTTGTTGTTGTTTAGGGTTTTATAGGGTTTAGGGCTTAGGGTTATATAATTTTTGCAAAACACGGGCCCGTGTTATGTTGTTCTCTGTTAAATGTAGGTTGAGGGTTTAGAGTGAATTCGTAATTAATTCAGGGCTTAAGCGTTGTAAAAGGGCTTAGGGTTTGCGCTTTAGAGCTGTTCGTTATCCGGGGTTTAGGGTTCAAGCTTAGTGGTCACTGGCTACCAAAATATCAATGATTATTCGTTCCTTCTCGTTGCATCTAGTTCCTATAATGCCCTTAACCATGTAACGGATTCTTGTTCTGAGCATTTCTGGCCTGGACTTCTATTCAGAACATCTCCATCTGTCTCATCCAGAACGTATCCCGTGACGCATCCATGACCTGGAGTGTGCTCCAACTAGTCTATACATGCGTTAACGTAGGGTACAGTAGGGTGTGCAAACCTTCCACCACCCCCCCCCCCCCCCCCCCACCCCCATCCCACCCTGAAACCCGACCCCTTGCACTATCACTACCTTCTGCCGTGCCCTAACCTCATCTCTAAACCCTAGTCCCTGAAACCCAGACTCGCCTGAGCAGCGCCAGACCAGCAGCCCAATTGCCAGAGCCAGCACAAGCACCGATGGCCTTTGGACACGCAGGATCCGTTCCGATGAGGGGTCTAGCGGTTGGGGTTCAGGCTTTTAGCTTAAGATTGCTGGGGAGGTTTGAAGCTGTGTTTTCGGGTACGTCTTAAGCGTCTTTGGGAATCAGGCTTCGTGGTAGCGAAGGAGTCCTTGAATATCGAGCTTTCGGGTTTAAGATCGAGGGTGAAATCCCTCCGACCGCCCGACCAGACAGCTGATCTCTGCTTCAAGGATCATGGGACTTAGTGACTTGGTAACTAGACCTAAAACCTATAGGCCCTACCTAAGAGTCCATGAACCCAAATAGTACATACTTCGGCGTTCAAAGTAGTTCCTGTGTAGGTACTTTGGGGCCAAAGGGTGCATGGACCCTTATACCCTAAACCCTATAGAACTTTATAGAATCCTTATGGGTACATGGACCCTAAGGGTTACTAAGTCTCATAACCCTCCCTATAGTCTCCATTGTAGTTCCTTTTTTTGGTTCACCCAAACCGATATTATAGGATCCTAACCATAAAACTGGTTAACCAAAAAAAGGAACTACAATGGAGACTATAGGTCTAATGCAGATCTGGATCACCCGCTCCCAGGTCACCAGCTGTGGCTCCAGATGCCAGGTGCCAACATCAAGTAACCTTCTACAGGGTTTAGGGCTCAGGGGATCTATAGGGGTGTAGGGGTTAGGGTTTTAGGGTTTAAGGGTTTAGGGTTTGGGGCTTAGGGCTTAGGGTAATTAGGACGGGCAGGCTTTGGGGGGGGGGGGGTATCTTACACAACAATTATAACAAGGAGCATCACGAAGCAATAATGAATGCAGGCCTTTGCAGCAGTTTCTGAAAGCTTCACAACCGAGAATATTGTAGAGTTTGTAGGGTCTAAGGGCGAGGACCATCCATACATACATAGAAACCAATAAATGCACATCCTACACCCTAAACCCTGGACCTTAAACCCTAAAACTTCAGCCCCTGAGCGAAAATGGCTGGCGCATGGGGCATCGAAGCGGATGCAGAAGTGCGGCCCCGTGGCAAGCTCAAAGCTGCCAGCCACTGCCTTCAAGGGGGGTTTAGGGTTTAGGGCTTAGGGTTTTAGGGGTTAGGGTTTAAGGGTTAGGGCGCAGAGCCAAACTTCAGGTACGGGGAGGGGACCAGGGGCTTTATGGGCCCAGGGCTACTGCCATTAGGGTTCAGGAGATATCGGTTTTAGGGTTTAGGGTTTTAGGGGTTTTGGGGTTTAGGAGTTTAGGTTTAGGGTTTAGGGTTTAAGATTTAGGGTTTAGGGGTTTAGGAAATTAGGTTTAGGGGTGAATCTGCGAGCGGATGTCGGAGACTTGATTGATTTGAAGCTGCTACTGCTGCTGATGATGATAGCGATGATAATGATGATGATGCTGATGTTGATGATGACAACATATGATAACCAGCTTGGAATGTTGCGAGAGCCCTGCTTCCCTATGATCGTGTGGGACGGCTGGCGATTGCAAAACCTCCCTGCAGCATGCAAGAGTCTTGGGGTCCAGGTCTATAGACTAAGTATCCCGCATACATACCATATCTATAAAAAGATGTACATATACATATATATATATATATATTACATGCATACATGCATACATACATACATATACACATACTTGATGTACGTTGCATGCTGCTCTGACCAGCCCCTGGGCTGAGGGCAAGGGAGGGCAGGAAACAAAACTCAGGGTTGACGCCTCCTGCTTGAGGGATCTATAAGAGCTCTACAAGGGCTCATCTATAAGGGATCTAGAAGGGCTCTATAAGGATTCTATATAGGGTTCAGGGTCTAAGCATCCATGCGCCGAAATAGTTTATACTTTGGCTTTAAAGTAGTTTGGGGCCAAAGTATGTACTATCTGGGCACATGGACCCTAAACTATGGGAATTCTGGTCTATTCCTTATGGGTCATGCAGGATTTATATCATCAACCGTAGTATATACTTTGGCTTCACAGTAGTTCCTATGCAGGTACTTTGGGGCCAAAGTATGTACGATCTGAGCACATGGACCCTTCTACCCTAAACCGTATAGAACCCTTGTAGAATCCTTATGGGCACATGGACCCTGAGTGAGGGGAACTGCAGGGTTCAGGGGGCTGTTCTAGGCCTTACCTGGAGTCTCCATTGTAGTTCCTTTTCTTAGGGTTTAGGGTTTTGGGATTAGGCTTTAGGGGATTAGGGGATTAGGGTTTAGGGGATTAGGGTTTAGGGTTTAAGGCATACCTAGAGTCTCCATTGTTGCTTTTTGGGGGTTTAGAGATGAGGGTTTAGGGTTTAGGGGATTAGGAGACTAGGGTTTAGGGTTTAGGGTTTAAGGTATACCTAGAGTCTCCATTGTAGTTCCTTCTTTAGGGTTTAGGGTTTAGGGGATTAGGGTTTAAGGTATACCCAGAGTCTCCGTTGCAGTTCCTTTTTTTGGGTTAACCAGTTTTGTGGTTAGGACCCCATAATAGAGATCTTGGTTAACAAAACAGGAACTACAATGGAGACTATAGGTAGTTCGACGTTTGACCTGCCTGGGATTGGGAAGGGCTGGTGGTTTGAAACGGCTGGCCATGTGAGAGCACGAGCCACATCGAGCATCAAGAGCTCTTGTGCCGTACAGCAACAGAAAAAAACAGATATTCTAGCACAGACTCAAACCACGATAGCTTGAACATCAAAGCCAAATTACGCAGTATGGCCGCACAAGACCCAGAGGGACGGAGAGAGAGGGCAAGTGAGAGAGAGCGAGAGACAGAGCGAGAGAAAGCTCTGAAATGACCCTGTGAGCAGCAAGGCCCGTCCTGCATACCTCACAGGTGCCCAAGACGGTGTTCAGCGCAATGACCTCTCGATGAAGCAGGAATCCTCAATCCATGCACTCCCTGCCCCAAGAGTCTTTCACCTGCAGCCTTGTTGCGGAAACTCCGCGCATCAAGCCAGATGAGCGTTTACGTTAAGTTTAGGGTGCGGCGTTTGCCGGGTGACTTCGCGGACAATACCGTCGCATGTTGTGGTGACCGGACCTGGTAAGCAAACATTGGTGGCTGACAGAATGTGCAGATGTGAACTGTGACACGATGACGATGATGATGACCATCATGATGATTTTCAATGACAGCGGAGACGATGCTTCCGATGTCGATTCTAATGCTGGCAAGAATGTCTGTTTTTCGTCGGCGTGGCAAAGAAGGACGAACAAAAGGACGAGAGAGACAACTCGTGTCTGCTACTGCAAGTCTTACGTGTACAGTACCCTCGAGGACTAAAGGTTAGCCTCTAGAATTGTATAGGGAGTATACTATCCACAAAGGTTGAAGGTTGCCTACTCTACTACTAAGAAGTGTAGTTCCTTGGCTTTTAGGTACCACCCGTGCCAGAAAGCAGCGTCTCTGTCCCGAAAACACACCTGTACCATCCTCTATCATATCTTTCTCCCGATTCGTCCACGCCTTTCAAGTCGCACTCCAAGCATGCGCTTACATCTCTGCTCACTAGACAGATATCCCACACTTGAAACCTCACACCAAGGCGTAGTCTGTGGCCCACGCTTTGACCTACAGCCTAAACCCTTTTATCAACACTAAACAGCACCAGCGAAACCTCGATATAGGAACCTTAACAATCAGAATTGGGTTTGGGGGTATCATAGACTTTGGGCTTATCTAAAGACGACAAAAATGAAAGTTCAGGAATATGCCTTAATCATATAAGGGTTCCTGCTATAGGTCACGGCATATTCCTTAATTCTATGGTACCCTTATAGAAATCCTCTTAGATCCCTGATATTAGTGTGCCTAGTATAAGTTAAGGGATAATCCTTAATTACTCACTGGCCCAAAACCCAAGAAAATACAAGTTGAAACTTTCGGAATCGACTACCTTATAAGAACCCCAAAAGTTGAAAAGTTGAGTCTACGGCCAATAAGATACCTATATTAAGGGATATTGGAGTCTCCTAAACCCTATAGATCCCTTACCCAGACCCCCGGGAGGATCCAAAAAGTAGATCCCTTAATGGGGGTTCCTATAAAGTAGCCTTAGTAGTATAGGGCCCCAAATTAGGGGATCTACTTTCTTCCCGGGGGTTTGGGTAAAGGAACCCTAAGCGTTTCTTAATTAAGGGATATTGGAGTCTCCTAAACCATATAGATCCCTTAAAGGAACCCTAGGTGTTTCTTAATTAAGGGATATTGGAGTCTCCTAAACCCTATAGATCCCTTAAAGGAACCCTAGGTGTTTCAATTAATTCCCTATAACCTCAGACCTAAACCCTATAGATCCCTTAAAGGAACCCTAGGTGTTTCTTAATTAAGGGATATTGGAGTCTCCTAAACCCTATAGATCCCTTAAAGGAACCCTTGGTGTTTCTTAATTAAGGGATATTGGAGTCTCCTAAACCCTATAGATCCCTTAAAGGAACCCTAGGTGTTTCTTAATTAAGGGATATTGGAGTCTCCTAAACCCTATAGATCCCTTAAA
>BGNK01003967.1:23921-62544 GCA_003297005.1 Symbiodinium sp. clade A Y106
AGGGGAGGAAGCAGATGGGCACGGTTAGGGTTGGGGCAAAAGTGCGGGAACCCCAACGACCACGCGAACCGCACGAATGAAGCCCAACTCCGCGACAACCCCGCCAGAACCGCATGGCAACCCCCACGAAAACCCCACGCGAACTGCACGGAGCCCCAGCACGGGAGCTGCACGGGAACTTTATGGGAACCCCACAGGAAGCCAACAAAAACTCCAGAGAGAAACCCGACGGGAACTCTACGGGAACCCCACGGAAACCACACGACGGGTTGCCGTGGAGGTTGCCACGCGGTTCTGGCGGGGTTCGTGTGGAGCTGCGCGGGCTTCAATCTCGTGCAGTTGGGGTTCCCGCGGGTGCGGTTAGGGGGGTTGGGGGGGTGCCTGGGTCGCGTCCTTGCTGTCCTTCACCCCCTCCCCCCGAACACCCCCCATCCATCTGCGTCCCCAACCTGCGTCCCTTCCCCTACCCTCATCCCTTTGGTAATCTGTGGGGGGCCAGTTTTTGGCAAAAATGAATGACTTCTTTTTTTCGCGAAGAAAAGATGGCTTGAATCAAAGTGCACTCGCATAAGTTATCATCAGCATACATAGCAGCGACACCTTTTCACAGGATTAATATTATGTGCCATAGAATTTACCCAAGATTCGACCCGGACTTTGACCCCAACTTCTGCCACCCTGTTTACCCCTGCTTTCGGTTTAGTGTTAACGCTTCTAGGCCCACTTCAATTATTATATAAGGGTAATTGTTTGGTACGTCAATCTAAAACACCATACGAATTTTGAGTATCCATTCAATTGTTTGGTTATACGAGTTTTGACTACTCCACTCATAAGGGCAATTGCTTGGTTGGTAACAAAAGCCAACAAGTATGCGGGCACCGCGGGGGTACCCGCGTGCGCGGACACCGCACGGGTACCTGCGTAAACAGTCGCGATGTCTGTCTAAATGTCCCTACAATCTGACCACTCCATTCACGTTTGCAAGTGTTTGTTTATACGAGTTCAGACCACTCCACTCATATAAGGGCAATTGTTTGGTAGGTAAAAAAAGCCAAGCACCGTGCACGCGGGCACCGCGCGGGTACCCGCGTGCGCGGGCACCGCTTGGGTACCCACGTAAACAGTTGCGACGTCTTTCTAGATGACGCACGACTTCCGACCACTCCAGTCAGTTTTACAATTGTTTGGTTTATACGAGTTTCGACCATTCCATTCACAAGGGATAACAAAGCCAGGCACCGTGTGCGGGCACCGCACGGGTACCCGCGTAAACAATTGCGACGTCTATTCTAGATGACGCAGGAACTCTGGCCACTCCATTCACGTTTGCATTTGTTTGGTTATACGAGTTCTGACCACTCCACGCATGAGGGCAATTGTTTGGTCGGTATAACAAAGCCAGGCACGGTGTGCGGGCACCGCACGGGTACCCGCGTGTGCGGGCACCCCGTNCGCGTAAATAATTGCAATCTATTGCGGTGTCTTGCTAAATGACCATACGAAAAGCAGCCATGCATACGGAGTTTAGTGATTAGTTGCGTGCTGCCGTCATCGTTCTGCTAGTTCTTCTTATCAATCAGGGAGTCGGAGTTACTGCGCTTCGGGCGATGACACTGGCAGCAACGGCCTCGAACATGTGAGGAGTTTGGCAGAGTCTTGTCTGTCGTCTACAGGGAGGGTTGGTGGTGAGACAACCCGGCGGCAGATGAAAAGAAAGTAGACGTCGTAGTAGTAGTAGTAGTAGTAGTAGTAGTAGTAGCAGCAGTAGTAGTAATAGTAGTAGTTGGAAGATGATGATGATGATGACGACGATGATGATGATGATGACGATGTTCTACTTTCTTTTCGTTTGCCGTCTACAGGGAGGGCCCGGCGGCAGATGAAAAAAAGTATAGTAGTAGTAGTAGTAGTAGTAGTAGTTGGAAGATGGTGATGATGACGACGATGATGATGATGACGATGATGATGATGATGACGATGCTCTACTTTCTTTTCGTCTGCCGTCTACAGGGAGGGTTGGTGGTGAGACAACCCGGCGGCAGATGAAAAGAAAGTAGACGTCGTAGTAGTAGTAGTAGTAGCAGCAGTAGTAGTAGTAGTCGTAGTCAGTAGTAGCTCAGTAGCAGTCAGTAGTGATTCGGATGTATTGTCCGAGTTATAGATCCATGAAAGGAAGGAAAAGAAGTGATCGTTTTGGTCGCGAACGTATGCCACTTGTGACACTGGTAGTTCTGANTCCATGAAAGGAAGGAAAAGAAGTGATCGTTTTGGTCGCGAACGTATGCCACTTGTGACACTGGTAGTTCTGAACTCGCCCCAGGACATATAATGACGATGTCACCTACCTCACCGACACCTGATGTGATCGGCAGAGCTCTCTGCCGTTGCACCTGTATTGCGCTGCATTGATTTCAGTGTGATATTTCCAGTATATATTCCGGCCGCTCGGTTTCCCGCTGCTCCAAAAAGATGGGGCCATGTACTAGAATGGACGAGCTGACGCAGCTGACTAAAGGAGCTTTCGTGCTTTGACATCGCAAAATGACCAAAAGAGCCGACAAGCAACATAATTCCCACCNATAATTCCCCCCCCCCCCCCCATGCTTTCCACTTAAACTTCTAAGCGAAAACGAGCTAAAATCTGCACGACAATTGCGCAGTTGCTGTCGGTACTTCTCAATTGCTGTTTGGGGTCGAGGCTGGTATAATGATAGTAAAACTGACAGGTGGTTTGCAGGCCTTCTGGTCAATGCAAATGAACGAGATTGACTCGGAGACCTAAGACAGCAGGTCAAGTCTGCTTTCACAGGCCACGAATTTTCGACGGCACTCAGATTCCTTCCAGACTTCAGGTCTGAACGGCCCCAGGCCAGGCCTAGCCGCCCCAGCTCCACCACAGCTCCGTTAAGCGGCGAGATTTGGGCATGTTGCGAGACTGGGGGTTGCGGGCTGCTTGCACCGTCATTCTCTGGGGTTCAGGGTTGCGAATCCGTTGAAATCTCGCGCCATAACAAAGTTCAATAAAGAAGGATGCTCCAACAATGACCCTGGAGCTGAAATTGAAGAACCTGACCCCGACAGTTATGAAGACTATACCCGCCCACCTTTGACCATTGGGAAACGAACGTGGCTATCAGCTCCTGCTTTGGCAGACGGATTTCACAAAAGCCCTGCTTTATTGGCCCAGTTCGTCCTGCATATAGCAGGGGACTTGCGAGACCGCATCTCTCGGTGACACGGCTCCGGAGCCCCAAGCGCACTCACTCCTTCATCATCCCCATGATGCGGTGCGTTCAGGGAGTCAAGCTGTAAGGACCTGGCATTACCGGGCTTGCGAAGCAGGAAACTGAGACTCAGGAGGTTGAGACAACCGCTCGATGGCTTTACGGCGCTGTGCATCTCGGGATATCTGGGGCCAGGGATTCTGAAATCAAACAGGCGGAACCGGCCCTGCACAAGAATGGCTCGAAGGAGAGGAGCATCCATATTTTTCGTGACGCTGTCAGCATGCAACCTGTAAAAAGGTGGGCATCCACCTGAACTGAGCACTCTCTGAGCAGCGTTGCTTAATCCACAAGTTCCAAAGTAGTGAAGTAGTGCGATGCTCTCCGCGGGACGGCATGGCTAGCCTTGTCACTAAGTCATCAAGGGACTTGCAATCCGTGACCACTACTGCAGGGTTCAGCAACTTTTGACTTAGCCCGGCTGTCGCCAATCACAAACTTGGGAGTGTGAAGCACTCCCCATAGGGCCCGGAGTCATCCCACAAGATCAACGGCGATGCAAGCGATGCATCTCCGAAGGAAGCAACTTGAGAAGAGGGACACGAAAGCCAGGGGAAGGAAGCCTGGCAAGGGAAGGGTGGGGCGACTCGTCAAGAAAGTCGAGTGCAACAAAGCATTGCAAATCACTCGAACATGGCGGAAGTTATGGACAACTGAAAAATTCCTGGGTATAGCGCTATTTTCGGGCCGGCACATTCCGCTCTTTGCCTCGTAGTTGGTCAAGGGCATATTGTCAGTGATGTGCTCTAAAATTTCGAGGCAACCCACTGCCTTTGATGCATGAGGTCATGAGGAAAAGCTGACAGTTGTTGTGAATTTCACTTGCTAAGTAAACGACAAGCTGGTAGGATCTGGTAGGCATGCACCGGCTCGAAAAGGCCAATGCACCCCATGCAACTCCAGACAGGCACCGCAAAAGCGGCAACACGCAGCTGTGCAATCGCAAGGTTCGCTATGTCTCATAGTGCAGATGTGTAACTTATCAGAAAGCGCAATAGCTAGGCAGATGCGTGCATAATAAGCCATAGTCTTGAGGTCACCCTACACCGAAGTCGGCATGATGTCAGCTGGCCTTGAAAATGATGCTGAAACTGGTAGCTAGTGCTGATCTTGCAGGGTCGAGACAACACATACGCGCTGCGCATGAGCAGTCTAAACATGCTGGACATGGGATGCTCAGGACTGGAGACAGAAAACCACGCACCTGCATGCATGCTGTGACAGCTGCTGAACTTCCTGAGACAATCCGCGGCCTTTCAAGACTGCGGCCCCTGAGTTTGGCATGTCGCAGAATGTCGCAAAGTCGCAACTTGAGAGGATAAGATACTCTCGTCACCCAAAATGCTCGTCAGGCATGCATAGTTCACAGGCTTTGCGGATTTAGTGGGGTTGATAGCTCGCATGAATGGCCTTGTAGCCCATTCTTTGCTGTGGTGTTGCTTTGTCTAGCGTGCAGAACCTCGACATTGCAATGCCGTTGCCATGCTTGCTCCAAGCTTTGGAAGCCGTCCCTCCTGCAGCGTCCACTCTGACGACGCCGTGCGATTGCTCCAAAGCTTCTTGGTCATGCCCAGAGCATCCTGCGAAAATGGGCGATGGTTAAAGTCGTGTTCTGAAGAGCCTCAGTGCTCATGCACTTAAGACTGCTTTGGCGGTAGCAGATAGTCTTAGTAACTGCTTCGCACAAGCCGGCATCTGTGGTAAATGACAGAGCGATGCGTGCAAGACAAAAAGCTGGAAGGCCTGGTAGTCCACCTCCAGCATCCCCAAGGACGAGAAGAAGTTGAAGCGAAGCTTGTAATGCTTTGTAACATCGAGGTAGGGGCTCTGCAGCACGAAAGCCTGCGAAGGAAGCATGCTTTCACAGACTGTCTCCCACGACGGTGGTCGTGAAGAACCTGATTGGCCTCTCCGTTACACAAACTGAGAAGCTCTGAGCTTTTTCAGAAGAAACTCCAACTCCCCACTTCCAGAGCCCCATGCAGCGGATCCATGCGGCGCCTGCCCTGGATGCTGGAAAACCTGCCCCGGGCCCCAAAAGCAGCGAAAGTGAAAGCAAACAAGCAAACCTCTCAACAGCTCTCTTCACACGTCTCGACTGTGCGACAGTGAGCCTCTGCCCATGCATAGCCTAAAGTCTGCCCAGCACCGCGTCCGGGCCCTCCTTCGCTCATCGGGATGCGGAGGAAGCCCCGAGAATCCCTGAGAGTCTGAGAGTACGGGTTGCCCGCCTCAGCTTCTAGATTATACAGTTTTCCGGGAAGAACCTCTGCCTGGTGCCAACGGTCCTGAATCTGAAGCTCCGGTGTGAACGTGCCACTTTGCCTTAATTGTCGTATCTCGTCGGCACTCTGACTGCAAGACGCCGGAAAATTCGGTCCAGGTCCACGCCGCTTCTAATTGTGTCGAGCAGCTTCTGCAGAGTCGCCTACATCCCGCCAATCGCACAGATCCGCTTCAAAAGCGCATCTGAGTGTGACTGCACGGACCAGCTTCTCCTTGAGATTTGCTTGACGACGGCAGTCTGCCGTGAGGGAAGCAGACAGCACTTGAGCTCTCGCATCGCTTTCACTCTGCGTCCTTGCACTGGTACATGTCGTTGATTTGTGTAAGGTCACCTTCTGACAGGTATTCACGGTTGCCCAGGAGGCCCTCGGACTGCCGAAGAAATGGAAAGAAGGGCTCCAACGAATTCTAACGAGTTCTACTGGTAGCGACATTTAAACACCGCGTGAAAAGGCACCGCCACGGCAGGTTCAATGGGGTCGTAAGCGTCCGTCAACGGGTAGTGCATGATGCTTTCCTGAGCAACACCATCACACTCCTCTGCACCATCAAGGCGGCCTCCCTTCACTTGTTCGGGTCTCCACATGCCTCCTTCGTCTCGTGTGATCTCGTGTGATTGTTGTGACTGGGGAACTAGGCTGTAACCGGGTCTGGGTCGTGGTGCGCCTCTGACTCCACGCTACCCTCGAAGTCACATTGGTGGCGCACCAGCAACTGTCATGTCTTTACTTTACAGTAGCACGATGTCGCACCTGGGTCCGGGTCCGAGCGGCATAATCGTAAGGAGCGTAGCCGTGGAAGCCTCCACACGAAACTTGCTGCAAGGCCAAGCACGCACGCAGCAAGCGCCCAGCCCTGAACAGCCCTGAAGAAAGCTTCGGACAGAGCCCGAGAAAAATCTGCCATGACATATGGTAATTAACAAATTTAGAACGTTTGTAAAAGCTGCTTGTAGATTCACTCTGCCGATGCATCTGCAACAGATGCCCCTTCAAGACCATGACTACAATGCTGTGGCTTCAAACCTCTGACTTTCGCTCTTCCAAGCGTCTGTCGCCAACTCCCTGGTAGTTTGATCCCGTGTAGGTGTGCCGGTTGTGCGTGTACCTGGGACGTCTGGGCAACGGGGCAAGTTAACCCAAATTGACGGCCGATGTCCTGAGCATTGATTCCGAGTTCCGGCATGAACACGGGCACTGACTCAAAGCTGACTCAAAGTTCGACCGACAAAAAGCCATTGCGGCCAGGTTTCTGAGACCTCCAGCCAGCCTCCTCGGAAGGACAGGCAATTGCGGTTGAAAAGCACGCTCAAGCAAATCGCTACCTGGTCAGTATATTCAGTCGCTGCTCGACACAGAATGAAATGCATGGGTGAATCGTTAAACATCGTTAAACCTACAGTAAGTCCGGGACAATGTTGTCCCAATGCACCACGATGTGGGGTCCGTGGCCATGGAACTTCTGATAGGCGTCCGGGCGCTTCTGCCTGGATGTAAGACAGACCATGACAAACCCATGCCCTCGGCACAGCATCCTACATGTCGCTGCCTCTCTTCGTGACCGAGCGGCTCGTGGTTCATTCCCAGGGCATGGCCGATTTCGTGGACCATGTTGCCCACATAGAAAAGGCTGTTGCACCAGCCTGTTTGTCAAGACACAAGCAATTGGCTCAGTCGCGTGCGCATTTTTAGATTTTGGTAGTTTGGCTGGGTAGTTACCTAAAACCAGAGAAGACTTCTACAGTAGCCCCCTTGCCTAGATTGATCCGGACGGCTCGCGGCTGCCCACCATTCCCATATCCGGGATAGCCCTGGCCCTGGCACCAGCAGGTATTTTCGTCGTAGATGCCCACCTGCAGCACGACCAGCGAAGATAGGGTAGTCACGGGGTGGCCTAGTTCGCTGAGCTGGCATGTGAGACATTCTGCAGCGGTGAACATTGACATGGATCACCGACCGGTGCGAACCTTATGACTCAGTGTCAGCTTCCATTTTGGGGAGCTGTGCAGAGCGAGCATGTCCTGTTTCTTTAATCGGGTGGCACCACGTGTTGCTACATGCCAATGTCGCAATGGCGGCAGAGTGCAGGTTGGCTGCGAAGTCGGGTGGTGAACAAACGAGGCTTGGAAGGCTGGAGTCTGGAGCCGGATACGGCAGGTGGAGCGCTTGAAAGCGCGCTCCAAGCATTGTGGACTTTCAGCCTGTGCTTCTGCAAACTCGAAGCTGCGACTCGCTGCGATGCTCCGAGATTCTGAATCTCTGCTGGCTCGAAGTCGACTCCAGGCAGATTCGTACCGATCTCAACGGTGCGTCTCGCTTTCTCACAGCTCACTGTCACTGCATGAACTGTCTGCACTGCTCTGCACACTTTGCTGCACCAGAGCCGGCCGTCACGGCTGCGGTGGCTCGACTTTAAACAACTCTTCGGGCAACGAAGTCTCTGCACACTACGCAACTTTACAAAGCTTGGTAAATCTCTATCGCGGGATGCTCAGAGCAGTGGAGCTCATTTCGTGTGTAGAACCATGGCAAATGTTCATGAAACTGCAAGAACCTAGAAGCAGCTATGTTCAAACGACACAAGTCATCGTTGCTCTGATGTGTCCTCGGCTTACTCGATTTGTTCAACATTTTTCAACCCTGCTTCATCGCTCAGAAACATCAAGGGAAGACAGCGGTGGAGGGCTACGTTTTTGACCGGAACACCCGGGTTCCGAACACAACACGTGGGGATTGCAGGATGCTGGATTGTACGAGGCTTCAAGCCTTGGGTATAGGGCTGTCGTTGGTGGATTTGAGCGGAGCAAAGGCTTAGTGTTAGAGGACAAGTTCGAAGAAATGCCACCAGGGCAAAACAAACTGAATGAGAGAAAGCGGGCCTGGATGTACGGCTGGCTGACGTGGATTTGCAAAACCTTCGCGCTTAGAGAACTGTCCAGCGACCTCTTCCCTCTTCTCAGGCCTCCTTCAGCACCACGCACGTTCCCTCATGCCAGCGGACAACAGCTGCTCGGAAAGCTTCCTGCCAGGCGCTCAGCTCCTGGATTTTGTAATCCGCCTCTTCATTCGCTTCGTAGCTTCCCAACAGCAAGTCCCCTGAAATCTACATGCCTTGCGGGCATTGTCAACATCGTGTTCAAACACATACGGCACGATGACATAGTCTGCCCAGATGTCATTGACACCTCGATGCAACCATGCATTCAGAGATCAAGTGTGACAGTACGATCGACCAAACTGCCAGCCGGCACGAAGTGCTGTGGCAGGCACCTGCAGGAACTTCGTCTATGCGGTCCTGCAAACACTGTGTGAGCGGATGGGATCAGGATCAATATGAATCAATCGTGATACGTCGTTACCACTACCAGACTACCAGAACTCGACGATCCATCACGAAACTGTGAGCGCTTTATTTCTTCTGAAGGTGAGATGTGTCGTGAAGGATAACCCTTGTTTTAGGCCGGTCAAGAAAATGATGGGTTTTCACCCCTTGCACGACACAGACTTCGGAGCTCATGTCATGTCCGATCACTCCGGGCGATAAACCCCAATGATGTGGAGGGTGTTGGGTATGTGAGCACCTGATGAGTTGAGACAGTCAGGAAATGTCCAGAAAAGGAAGCATTGCTTTGCTTGAAACGGATAGGCAGCAGGACACGGAACATCTCATGAGTACTGTTGGAATGCCTTATGAACCGTTGAAGTGTTTCAGATGTTGCAGCATGTCACCCCTGTCCTGCCAAGGTCCCGCACCAACGGCGCAATTGTGAGGATAGCCTCAGTTTTCTGGCAGGTTCGGGATCGCTGTTTGGCGCACGGTGCTGGAGCTTGTCTTTACGGACGGTAAGCTTGCAGGCCGGCAACAGGCGCGGGCCCACGGCGGCTCGGAGACGTCCCCGTCGTCCTGCCTCGAAAGAGCCGCCGGCTCACATCCCAAATGGTAACTGGGTTCTTGACACGTGCTTGACGATAACACTAACAAGCAGCCAGCCAGTCCGGCTTCCTTACGGTGCAGGTCCACGAAAGCACTACGTACGAGTAACCAAATTCACCTGCTGGCTCCGTCCGTAGTCCGTAGTCTTACCCTGCTGCACGGCTTGTTCGAGTTGGAGCCACAACGACCTGCAGCCTTGCCTATTTCTCACAGCCAAGTGGCAGATCTCGCAACTGCCCCTGCTCCTCGGATTTCTCCAGGTCCTGTAGCTCTGGAGCCCCCATATCCTCCTGGGCATTGTAGCATCTTTTCGGCCAGCTGCATTGTTGGAGCAATGCATATAGAACAACCTGCTTAGGCTTACCCCTCCTCAGCTGCAGTCTGCTGATGCCCGGCAAAGACCTGGCGTGTTGCCATGGCATGGGTCTAACAAAGCTAGCCTTGCACATCCTTGCCACCATGCATGACACCGAAAGTCAGGAACGCAAGTTTTATCAGCAGAGAAGCGCTGTCCACATACTCGACGTCGCCTGCCAAAGCCGTCACCATCCTGGCAACAGATCCGGGCGCAGGTGACTCTGGACACTTCTCAAGATGAAGCAATCGAAATAGTGCCTAGAATGGGCTCGATCTGACCTGCTGAGGGTGTCCTGTGTGCTTCTCATCCGTCATCTCGACCAAGCTAGTTCAATCATCCCCAAGCAAACTGCGCATGAAGATCCATCCAATCAACAGTCTCGGAGTTTGAGAAGGTTGAGACAGCTACTAATTTACTGTGGAAGCTTGCTCATGCCTGACAAAAGGAAATGTCTTTCACCGGTTATTGCACATCAACCGCACAAGGCAGAACTTCGTAACCCTCTCCCAAACAAGTTCAATCGGCCATCGGCAGGCTTTACCCAAATCTTGCTTGAGATTTTGTCAAGCGTCGAAGGCGGGAGACCTCCAGCCTCAAGGTGTCCGATGTAGCGGTAGGCACGGAGCGGGCAGGTGCCTGATGCCAGATGAGACGATGATTCCCAGGATTTGAGGAACATTTTACAGAGCACACCTGCTTCGCAACATCATCGGGCTTGCGTGCAAGGGCGGGTGAGCGCTTAGGAGGCCAGCCCGGTGGGTTTAGGGAGAGTCACAATATTGCCTTTTGCAAAGCCTTCACGCACAGGCGACATGCGCCTTTCTCGGGCTCGAAGTGCTCCAGAACAGCTACCTCAGTGAATGCCCCCTCGTCATGCAGCCGGAGTAGCTTGGATCAAGTCACACCTGGAATTGCAGTAGCGGATTCTCGTCTTTGCGGTGCCGAAGATTGCCTCACGTGATTCGGAGCCTACGCAAAAAAGTGCTTTTGATTGCGAGCCCAAACAAACAGTCTGCTCTTGGCTACATGTAACGATCGTGCCAGGCACATGGACGGTTTGGCCCCATCCCTTAGCTACATACCACAGCTGCTTCGGTGCGGTTTGCAGCGGTGACCCCGCAGCGGCATTCGCTCTCTTCGACCAGAGCGAAGATATCCATGCCCTGCATGGAGCAATCTGTTCATGTCGTGGTGTTACTGAGAGATACAGTACAGAGAGCACCGCATAAACATCACATCTACATCTACATCTACATCTACATACACATACAAATACAAATGGAGATAGATGGTTTCTGGGTTTTTCCAAGAAAAAGTTGGTTTTCCGGTCCAAGCCAATCGGTTTCCTTGCAAAATTATAGGACCGGATAACCCCACATGACAATGGCTCCCGTATGACTACCAAATGAGTTCAGAGGAAAGTAGTTATAATATGGTGTTTGCGTGTGTAGGTGTGTGCCATGTTAGTGAGTGCATGTGCACTGGGTCGAACGTGCACGTGCGTGTGTGTTGCGTGTGTTATGTGTTGTCTGTGTCCAGCTCTAGCTCTCTAGCGCTCTAGCTCTCCAGCTCTCCAGCTCTCCAGCTCTCCAGCTCTCCAGCTCTCCAGCTCTCCAGCTCTCCAGCTCTCCAGCTCTCTAGCTCTCTAGCTCTCTAGCTCTCTAGCTCTCTAGCTGTCTAGCTCTCGCTCTTTAGCTCTAGCTCCAGCTTTCTAGCTCTAGCTTTCTAGCTTTCTAGCTGTAGCTCTAACTCTCTAGCTCTGTAGCTTTAACTCTCTCTCTAGTTTTCTAGCTTTAGCTCTCCAGCCCTGCCTCTAGCTCTAGCTCTCCAGCTCTGGCGCTCGCGCTCTAGCTCTAGCTCTAGCTCTAGCTCTCCAGCTCTAGTGCTTTAGCTCTAGCTCTAGCTCTCTAGCTCTCGCTCTCTCTGTAGTTCTAGCTTTCTTTCTCCAGCTCTAGCTCGCTCTCTCCTAGCTCTAGCGCGCTCTCTCTAGCTATCCAGCTCTGGAGCACTAGCTCTAGCTCTCTAGCTCTTTGGCTCTCTCTGTAGTGCTATAGCTCTTTCTCTCCAGCTCTAGCTCTAGCTCTAGCTCTAGCATGTATCCATGCCTGTTGCTCAAGGTTCTAGCAGAGTACAATCTACAGCTGTGCGCCTGCAGTAAAAGAGACTCCTGTGTGCCTGTGTTCCTGTACGCCTTGCGAGGGGATACACGCNTGTTGCTCAAGGTTCTAGCAGAGTACAATCTACAGCTGTGCGCCTGCAGTAAAAGAGACTCCTGTGTGCCTGTGTTCCTGTACGCCTTGCGAGGGGATACACGCCCAGGTTACATCTCAACGTGGTAGCGGAGCTCCCGGGAAAATACCCGGTGTGTTTCACACAGGTGAAGGTGACCGGAGCTTCTCCGGTATACTTCGCACTGGTGAAGAGAAACGGAGGAAGTAGCTCCGCTGCTCGATCCAAGGACAGACGCAATGGCTAGCCACTTTGCTGTGTCTTTCGAGCATGGCGAAGGAGAAGAGGATTACCTCCAACAAGGAAATGAATCCTACGCGACGAATCATCGTCATCTCCAAGAATTACACCGTCTCTCAGCATTCCAGCAGGAGACCACAAAAGTACCGCCATCATATGATGGACGAGGAAGTTGGTTCGCCTACGAGGATGCGATCGACGACTGGTGCGATATCACGGAGTTGGACAGTGACAAGAGAGGACCAGCTCTGCGAAACCGTCTAGAAGGAGAAGCAGCTATCCACAAGCGACTTCTCGATCGAGAGCGTCTGAAGGACCCGGACAACGGAGTTAAGTACTTCAAGAGTTTCCTGAGGCCCCTCTTCGTGAAGGGCGCGGCCAATGTGTTTCTCTACCGCTTCCAGCAGTTCATGAACTTGCATCGCGGCAGTGGAGACATGNCTCTTCGTGAAGGGCGCGGCCAATGTGTTTCTCTACCGCTTCCAGCAGTTCATGAACTTGCATCGCGGCAGTGGAGACATGCTTCGTTGGATTACCAGATTTCAGCTCTCGATACAGAGCAAAGACATGAGAATCGGAACATGCCCTTGCTCGACGACGTCAAACTCTGTGGACTGGACCACGTACTCCTTGTCGTACATGCACACAACCAGCTTCTGGTTGCACTTAGTCGACTCGGAGTTCGCGAAGGTGAACTGAGACGTGGTCTCAGCGATGTNACTCCTTGTCGTACATGCACACAACCAGCTTCTGGTTGCACTTAGTCGACTCGGAGTTCGCGAAGGTGAACTGAGACGTGGTCTCAGCGATGTGGTACCAGATGCCACAGTCGGGATTGAAACCGCAGAACTTCATCAGGTCCTGCGCAGCCACTCGAGAAGCCATCGCTCTGGTGCATCCCAGATCCAAAACCATTGAGGTCGGAGTATGGGGCTGAGCGATGAAGGATGTCCTCTCTTCTTCGGTGGCCATGAAAGAAGAAAAGTTCACGGGATCAAAGTGGTCAACGAAGAACGTTGTGGCAGTAGTGGTACCGCCTTGGGCTGAATCGGCAAGCTGGGCAGACCCGTCTTTGGAACCGGACTTTCCGTCCTTTCCTCCGTCTTTCCCATACTTGCCTTTTCCTTTGCCCTTCTTTCCTTTCTTCCCTTTTCCTTTGGCTGCCCAAGCTTCTTCGGACTCGTACCAGGACCAGTCATCCCATTGTTGATCATTCCATTGACCGTCCTGCCATTGTCCTTCAGCTTGCCAGGCATCCGTCTGATCNTGGCTGCCCAAGCTTCTTCGGACTCGTACCAGGACCAGTCATCCCATTGTTGATCATTCCATTGACCGTCCTGCCATTGTCCTTCAGCTTGCCAGGCATCCGTCTGATCATCGGCAAGGATAGACCTGCCTTTCTTCCGCTTGAAGAAGCACCTTCCTCCGGATCCTTTGCCACCTTTTCCTTTTCCTTTTCGGCGGCCTTTGAATCCTCTTTTCATCTTCCTTCCTTGGAAGTGCCTCTGGAACCATGCATAGTTCTTATCGTCGTAGACCCAGAAGGCATCTTCATCTGCTTCAAGGAAACCTTCTGTGCCATCTTCCTCGTCCTCGACCCAATATCCTTCATGGTTGTCCAGGTAGCGCTCATCGATCACTAGGAAGGTCTTCCTGCCACCATGACGGGAGGGAGCGAGGAGAGGATTGTCGACGGAAGTTTTTGTTGTACAAAAGATCTCGAGGTACACTTCCCGAAGCTCGTTGAGGCGGTAGTCTGCGAGCACGCGGTTCCGATGTGCCATCAAAGATGTCAACACTTGTCGCTGATCCTGCGTGAGGTCGGACAGTGAGACAAAGATGAGTGCAACAAGGTTGGCAGCGATCGGGATATGTCCTTGCATGCTGTTCTCTGAGCCGTTCATTGGCTCTCTCCATCGCCTCTTCGGGAGTGATGGTTGCTTGTTCTGTTAAAGAACGGGCTTCACTATGGTTCCTAATCACTCAAACTGAAGCGGACACTTTTGCTTCCTGTGGCACAGTGTCCTGTGGGTCTCGAGCCTATGCGTTCCAGACGTGCAGGCTCGNTCACTATGGTTCCTAATCACTCAAACTGAAGCGGACACTTTTGCTTCCTGTGGCACAGTGTCCTGTGGGTCTCGAGCCTATGCGTTCCAGACGTGCAGGCTCGTTCCTTGACATTAACATTACTGTACCTGCAGCTGTCGAGGGGGAAATGTTTAACACCCCGCCTTCGAAGGTAGTGCCGGTATGTTCCTTACCAAACTGGCTTCGACACTTCTTTCCTATACAACAGAACTAACGCTGCAGTTCCTTTTCCACTGAAAACAAAGTTGGTTCCTCTACACAAACGTTTCCGTTCACATGCACTTCTCTCCAAGAGTGCTTCCTGTACAAAAGAAAACTTTCACACCAGGTTCCTGACATACTTGGATCATCATCCTTTGCACCGCAGAAACAAAAAGGGTCTTACTACCACGGTTCCAGCACACTGCTTCACTGTCCTCGGCTCTCTGGCCTCACAGCTTGGCTTTTGGCTTTTCCTTTGGCTTCACTGGTAGTTGGGGGTCTCCTCGTCGTCTTCGATCTCGATGACCTCGTCGCTTCCTTTGGCTTTGCTCTTTCCTTCTTCCTTCTTTCCTTTGCCTTTGGACCTTCCTTTCTCCTCTTGCTCTTTCAATCACTTGTCTCTCATCTCTGCTTGTGTTTGGCATTTCTTCATGCCACTCTTATCCTTGTTTCCTTTGACCCATCCTTTTCCTTGGCCTGCAAACCAGTACCAATATCCTGTATCGGAGTTCCACTTCCACTGGTAGTGCTTTCCTTCTAACTGGTAGACTGCAAACCAGTCTCCTTCGTTCGCAAAAGCGGACTTTCCTTGGCCTTTCGTAAAGCTGTCTTCCGATTGCCGTCAAGTGTGGGTCCTTTTCCTTTGCTGGTGTTCCTACTCCCTTTTCCTCTTCTGCTGCCGCTGGTGCCTGTTCTTCTGCTGGTGCTGCTGGCTCCTCTTCTGCTGTTCCTTGTGATCCTGTCCTGCTTCTGACTTTTTCCTCCAGCTCTTTGATCCTCTCCTTGTCCTTTGTTCGTTCCTGCATAAGGTTTTCCATCATCTTCCCCAACTTCTTGATCCTATCCTTTTCTTGGCTGCTGCTGCTTCCTGTTCCTGTTGTTGCCTCTGCTTCTTCACGCTCGGCTTGCTTCTTTACCACGTGCTTTGCTGCTGCCTTCTGTTCCTGTTCTCTTTTCTTCCTCGCTTCCTTCTCCTTTCGCTTCTTCTCTTGCTCCTTCTCCTCTCTTGCTGCGGCTTCTGCTTCCTCTGCTGCTGCTGCTTCTTCTTTGTCTCTCCTCTCCTGTTCTGCTACAGTTTCCTCAAGCTTCTTCCTGGCGAAAGCTTTGTCCTCTTCTTCTTTCCTTTTCCTTTCTGCTTCTTCCTCTCGCTTCTTTCGCTTCTCCTCTTCCATCTTGTCCATCCCTTCCCAGTATTGGCGGTCTTCTTCGTCACGAGGTTGAAAACTTCCTGTCGCCTGTGCTCTCTCCTTGGGCTTTGTTAGATACTTTGGGTCTGAAGTGATGTGAAGCTCATGATTGTGATAGCTGAATTTCCTTTTGAGGAATCTGATGGTCTGGTGTGACTCTCCTACTTCAAGTTCCTGTTCTGTCAAGTAGGGCCTTCAACCTTGAGTTCATAGGTCTCTCTAAGCTTGGCTAGCTTGGGCTCTAGGCTGCTACTCTTTCCTGCTGCTTGAATGTCATCAACATGCACTACAAGAATGCTGTTCCTGTCATCTCGAAATAAAGTTGGGCATGCGATGCTCCTGTCAAAGTTTTGCTTCTTGAGTGTTCCTGCGAAATGATCACTCCATAAAAGTGCTGCATCACGCTGTCCTGGAAGTACTCTGAGCAACAAAAGTCCCTCGTTCCTACAGTTAGGATCCTGGTCTCCGAATAGATCTAGGTATTCCTTGGGAAAATGACACGCGCAAGGCGTGCGCTGAGGTACCTGCAAGAATGCGTCCTTGACATCTACGGAGTACAAGCTGAGTTCCTGTTGCAATCCTAACACTGGAATCAAACGTACTAGTGACGCTGAAGTCGCAGGGCTGAAAGTGTCGTTCCTGACTTCCTGACCACGAAATTCTCTGGCAACTAACCTAGCTCTTCGAGTCCATCTCCCGTTCCTGAATCTCCAGTCGAAAACGAATTTCGTCGTGAGCCATTTGTACCTTGGGCCCTTGTCTCTCCGTCTTCTGTCTCTCTCTCTTCTACTCTCTGCAGTTCCTGCAAAGGTTTCCTCGCAACTGCCTGCATCTCTGTGAGGCGATTGATCTCCGTGACCATTGCCTCGCGGTCCAACCCCTGAATCTGTTCCTCAGTTAGTTCCGGTGGTCCTGAGTCTTCGTTCCTGAACAAATCTTCATCATCTGAATCACCAAGTTCAGAANCCAACTCCTGAATCTGTTCCTCAGTTAGTTCCGGTGGTCCTGAGTCTTCGTTCCTGAACAAATCTTCATCATCTGAATCACCAAGTTCAGAATATGTGTCTTCCCAGAAGATCTCATCTGTTCCTAGATCTGGTTCAGGTAGTTCCTCGTCGTTATGTTCAAAGACTCTTCCTACATTGAACGGAGGGTACCGTTTCGTTGGAGATTCAATTCTCGGTATCTTGCTACCTGTTCCTACTTCTTCAAACTCTAGCTTCCTTAACTGTGGAGGTGCTCTAGCTGAGAGAAGTTCCGATGCCATTGCGCTGTCTGGGATCAGCTCCTGCTCGGAGGCTGCTTCCATTTCCTTTGGGCTGCTTGAAGATGAAGGATCGGATCCTGCTTCGTCTTGGTTTGTGTCCGGGTCGAGAACGAGGTCAAGAAGAAGACGAAACGCAAACACACCTGCTTGTTCCTTTCTCGCTTTACCTTCTAGGTAAGTTGTTCTTGTAGGTCCTTGTCTTGCTGCAAAATCCCCGCCTTGGGTCACAACCGGTCCTGCTGGTGGCAAGTCCTGGACTGGCTGTTTCTGAATGGATTCTCCATCCGCAAGCGGTTGCTTTGCTTCCCATGTGTGTATTCCTACACTGCTGATTGCTTTCACANTTTGCGTTTGTGTGCTGCTTGTTCCTTTCTCGCTTTACCTTCTAGGTAAGTTGTTCTTGTAGGTCCTTGTCTTGCTGCAAAATCCCCGCCTTGGATCACAACCGGTCCTGCTGGTGGCATGTCCTGGACTGGCTGTTTCTGAATGGATTCTCCATGCGCAAGCGGTGGTGCCCCTGCAACTGGTCCTGGAAGGTTCTTCCTGGGAATTGTTCGAGTTGTAAGGGTAGTATGCTTGACTTCCCATGTGTGTATTCCTAAAATGCTGATTGCTTTCACATCAAAGTGCTCAGTACACCTTTTCGCGCTCCTACTGGCTTTGATGCCATCCATGTGCCAAGTAATGAACAGATTGTTCTCTGTCTTTCCTAGAAACACACCTCGCTGCCAAATCGGATCCCCCTTCTTAGCTTTGGTTCCTTGACGACTTGTAAGTACCATGAGTGACTCGCCGAATTCTGCTAGCTGACCTTCGTAAGGTCGACCAGCCATCCATTCATATGGTGTTACGCCAGTACCTTTGTGGCGATGGTACCTGTTCAAGATCCAGGCCGAATGTCGAAAACTCCAGCTGGAAAGAGGATGTGTATGAGCTATGCATGTTCCTGTACGTTCTTCAAGCTGTCGGATGAATGTTGTTCCTTGGCGTCTGATGGTCTGGATTGCTCTCTCTGCCATGCCGTTGGTTTCCTTTTGGCCACTAACTGCGTGCTGCAAGACTGTTCCTAAACCTAGATTCGCTCGCTGTTTCTGGGTGACCTGCTTCAGCTTCATCATTGTTCCTTCGTTGTCAGCTTTCAAGTTGATCGTTCCATACTGCAGTTGAGTGCTTAAGTAGGTAACACCTTCGCACAAATGCTCCACAAGATCCTTTCCTTTAGTAGCTGCTGGAATGCAAACCGTGCTCCTACTCCAAGAATCAACACACACAAGACTTACTGCTGCCGGTGCCTCATCATGACTTGTTCCTGTAAAGCAAAAATCCATGCAGAAGGTAGGTCTAGAAGATCGTTCCTTCTCAGGGTTTTCTCGAAGATGAGGTGACTCCTTTCCTTTGCATGCTACGCAAACTGGACACCAAGATGCGTAAGGTAAGTGTGTCAAATTGTGCACNGTAGGTCTAGAAGATCGTTCCTTCTCAGGGTTTTCTCGAAGATGAGGTGACTCCTTTCCTTTGCATGCTACGCAAACTGGACACCAAGATGCGTAAGGTAAGTGTGTCAAATTGTGCACTGCAACTTCTTCAGGTTTGGGCTGTTTCTGTTCCTTGAGAGGTTCGGCTGCTACAAACTCCTTGTACTTCTTCTGAGAAGTNCACCAAGATGCGTAAGGTAAGTGTGTCAAATTGTGCACTGCAACTTCTTCAGGTTTGGGCTGTTTCTGTTCCTTGAGAGGTTCGGCTGCTACAAACTCCTTGTACTTCTTCTGAGAAGTAGTAAGCTCCATGTGCCTTTCTGCCTCCATAATGTTCCTACTCAGTCTTCTCAAGATTTCCTGTTTGGATCCATGCTTTGGGGCTCCTAGCTCTCTACAGAGTTCTCTGAAGGTCTTGAGGCTGCTTTGTTAATTGTACTCATGTCCTCCAAAAGTAAATGTGAGTTCTCCTGCAAGTTCATGCTGGTGTGCCAGTGCCTGGGCCTCTGAGGTCTCTTCTTCCTGCTGTTCTTCCTGTTCTGGAATTGTGTCTAGCTGGTGAACCTTCTGTTTTGGCCTTCGGTCCTTGGGTTCCGCAGGTTCAATAAGTTCGAACTTTGTGCGTCCTGTCCACGACAAACCTCCTAGCGGTTCAGGGTCTCTGAGAGGCTCATCCAGAGTCCAAAATCGATCGTTCTCGAAGAAATCCTTGTTGATTGGTTCCTCGCCTTGAGTGTACCTGNCGACAAACCTCCTAGCGGTTCAGGGTCTCTGAGAGGCTCATCCAGAGTCCAAAATCGATCGTTCTCGAAGAAATCCTTGTTGATTGGTTCCTCGCCTTGAGTGTACCTGGTTGGCTTCAAGTTGCCTATATCTACAGGGATGTCAGCTGCATCTCGAGGATTGAACAACTGCTTCCTAGGTGAGATATGGTACCTGACTAGTTCCTTGCCATCCATGCTGATAGACCAAGTGTCCTCAGTGTACTCTTCAAACATGCACCTATCCTTGTCTTCTTCGGGTGACCCTATGAGGTTCAAGGGAAACTCTTTAGTGGAGACTAGAGTAAGTGTCTCATGCGTTACGGAAGGAGAGCACCCAACACTGCAAGGATAGTCTTGCGAGATGCTCAAGGAACAAGGATCAGAGTTTCGGATCAAAGGATCATTGAGGTTGAGTTCAAGGACACTCAAGGGAACATTGTGAAGGTTGAAGAGGTTTTCTTGATTTCTTCGGTTGTACATCCCGTGTTGGCAGTAGGAAGGTTGTTGAAGAAAGGCTGGGAGTTTAGAGACGGCTCAGCCACAGGAACTTTTCTCACAGAAGGAACAACCAAGATCGCAGTGAACCACAACAACAATTCTCTTACCACTAGAGCATTTGTTAGAGCAGTGAACTACGAAGTCGAAGGAAGACCAATTCCGATCCACTTGTGTGAGAACTTGAGAGAACTCATTGAGGAACAGCGTGGCGTATAGGATGGACCACTTGGAGAGACCCCTATCATGTACACTACAGCCTAGGAATGTCTCAGCATGTTGACACCTACCTGTTGTTTCCACCAGGAAAGCTAGCCTACAGAGCAGTGCTTATCAAGGACGATGAGCAATGGTACATGTTGCACCACAGCGTCATGTTTGATGAACTTGAGGAACCTTTCGGAACANAGGAAAGCTAGCCTACAGAGCAGTGCTTATCAAGGACGATGAGCAATGGTACATGTTGCACCACAGCGTCATGTTTGATGAACTTGAGGAACCTTTCGGAACAATCTTCGATGGCAGCACAGAGTATGAGACACTTCATCCACATCGGTGCCAACGAAATGTCAGCTCCTGAATCCAACACGACTTCGATCTCCCTTGGTCCTTGACGTCTTGCTGTACGAGCAAAGAAGGTTCCTTCTACTTCTGGTTCTGTTCTTGCTGCTCTAACTGACGTTCGGTCTACAGGGTTCCTTCTAGGTGGATGATGGCAACCATACTCGCATTCCTGCATGTTAGGATGCCAAGACAAGTGATGACAACCATTAGGGCACTCGTAGAAGTATCCTCGGTCATGGTGATACCACATGTTCAGTTCATCACCATCTTCCTGGTATTCGTCATCTTCATCACCAATCCAGAACTCTTCAGGTTCCTGCGTCGTTCCTTCTTCTGGTTCTGTTCCTATCACCCTCAAGACTCTTCCGAAGTACTCAATCTCAATTTCCTCTGAATCCTCACTCAACTCAAACTCCTCCGGAAAGCTTGTGGGCTGATCTCCCATGTGGTACATGGAGACCATTCGAATCACTGGCTTTTGTGTAGATTGGGTTCCTTGGCTTTGGCTTGTGGCTCTGGTTCCTGAGGAAGGGGCATGAGTGGAAGCTCCAGTAGTGCTTGCTTGTTCACTCTGGTTTTCTAGGTCAACATTCCTAGCTTGGTAACCCATGTCACGTTGCTTCTGTCTACACTGTGCTTCAAAGTGTCCATACTTGTGACAGTAGTGACAAACTCCTGTAGCTGCTTGGGCTTTTCCTGTTCCTTTACTATTGAAACCAAGGTCACCTTTTCCTCGACCTTTGCCTCTACCTTTGTAACCTCTAAAGCCTCTACCTCGACCTTTCCAGTTACCTCGACCTCGACCTTTTCCAAAACCTCCAAAGCCTTTTCCTTTACCTTTACCTTTGCCTTCAAAGCTGGAACCTTTGCCGAAGTCCTTTCCGCCTTTGCCTTGACCTTTTCCTTTACCTTTTCCTTTACCTAGGCCTTTGTGCCACTTGCCTTGCCTTTGTACCAAGCTTGACTCACATCCATCATGGCAAGCCCACCATGGTCCTCCCCTTTCTCAATGAGGTCTGTAGTTGTTCTTGGGTTTCCTTGAGATAAAGAATTGGTCCATCTCTCTGTGGACTCGTAGTTCACTAGATACTGACGCAAGGCACTGTACTTAGTCTTCTCATCTATGTTGGGCAACAAGTGGCGCTTAACTTCAGGCTTCATTCCTTGAATTAAGGTAGACACTTTCAAGTTCTCTTGTACCTTTTCTCCAGTGGCCTTCTCGTACTGCTCAATCTTTTCCTCATACTCGAGGATGTTTTCGGCTATTCCTTTGTTCTGTGCAAACCTGTAATTGAGGATGTTGTGAAACAGTTCCAACGACCTAGCACGGCTGGTTGGCTGATATTCCTTCAGCAACATACGATATGCTTCCATACCGTTTTCCTCTGCTACATGCTTTACAACACGATAGGGTCTTCCTTTCGTGTAAGAACACAGAACACTGTACAGCCTTCTACTCGCTTCCTTTGCCTCAACCGACATTTCCCCGATCTTCACCATTTTGTCTTCCTTGAGGTCTCTTTCCACTAGGTCCATGATCCTGATCATGGCATTGTCAACTGCTCCAAGCCAGACTCTCATCTGAGATCGAAACTCTGTCCAGCCGCTCTTTTCCTCTTGCCAGTTTCGTGGATTGAATGCATCAGGGGCTTTGATTAGCTTATGTAACTCCACTTCTCCAGGCTTTCGTTCCTTCGCTGCTTTCTCCAGGGATACTCCAATCTCCTCAAATGTTGTAACTGCGTTGCTCTGTGCATCTGCCAATGCTTGCTGCGCCTGTGACTGTTGTTGTTGCACTGTTGCAATTGTGTCCTGAAATGCTTGTGTAAGTCCTGTCTCTCTCTGGCTGCTGGCTGCTGCTGAGCTCCTGATCTCCTCTGCTAAGGTCTGTATTCCTTGTAGTGTCTGTGCATTGATCTCTGCAAGCTTCTTCAATGCATCCTCCATTCCTTTGCTGTTTCAAGGTTGCTGTAAACTAGTGCTGCTAAAAGTAGCGACTTGCACTGTTTCCTGCTCACTGCTTGTGCTTTCCTTTCTCCTCTTGTTTTCCTTCCTCTCTTTGCGCTTCTTGTGGCTTCTCTGAAAAACACACTAGAAAAATACGCAAGGATGATCCAAGTAATAAGTCCTATTGGGGTTCCTAAGAACACTGCTACGCGAATTCCTTGAAATACAACTCTGTTGGAAACTATCTCATGCACGACGTCGTGAAACTCTTTCCTACGGTTGCTAGCTTTTCCTGTACAAACTCTCTCAGTACTTCTCCTTGTCGTTGCACTAGTTGTTTTACTAGTGGTTCTACTAGGTACCTAGGGGGCGTAGCCGGGCTCAAGGCTCTCACTCTCCTGGTTCTCGGTGTTCTGGGCGCCGTTCCCGGTCTCTTCCTTGTAGTACTCGCCGATCACGTCAAAGACGTTGTAGAACTCGCTCAACACATGGTTCGCGCACAGCAAAACGTATGGTAGCATCACTTTTCCTATCTTCACGTAGTCCTTGATCGTGTACGCGTTCCTGTTCCTGATCGTGTTCGCATTGGTGTCGTCGGCGGTCCCGGTGCACACGTTGTAGTTCCTGAGGTAGAACTCGTAGTGCTCGTAGTGCGTATTGGGCTTCCTTGACCTGCTCGTCCACACGGCCATCAGTTCGCTCTCGTCACTCTCTTCGTGTTCCTTTCTCCCACGGCTCACTTCCTTGAAGGTTCGACCATCTCCAAGGGCAAGTTCTTCCTTGACCTTCTTCTTCTTGTTGTAGCCAAGGGCCTGCCACGGCTTCACGCCCACGTTGTATGTTCCTGGGTCCATTGTCATCCCGCACAAGGTTGCGAGGCTTCCCAGGCTGAAACCAACCAGCAGCACAACACATGCTGCCAGACCGTAGCACTTCACGTTCCTGTACTCTCTGTTCGTCACCAAGACCTTCTCCGGGAAACAGTCCGAGCATGGACTGAAGTCTTTTGCATTTCCTGCTGCAACTGTGGTTCCTGAGGTGACCACAACCTTTTCTGTGGTACTTGGTTCCTGTCCGTACGGCGATCCTGAGCGTGGGGAGGTCCATCACCGTCTCTGTGATCTTGACCACCTTTTCCTGGGCGCGCATCTGTTTCCATCCGTAGACGAGGCAAACTGCCATGGCAACGAGCATGGCTGCGACTGTCGCTCCGAGTAGCATCATCGCTGCCAAGGTTCCTGATCCAGGCAGCTCCGCTACCATGTTAAAGAACGGGCTTCACTATGGTTCCTAATCACTCAAACTGAAGCGGACACTTTTGCTTCCTGTGGCACAGTGTCCTGTGGGTCTCGAGCCTATGCGTTCCAGACGTGCAGGCTCGNTCACTATGGTTCCTAATCACTCAAACTGAAGCGGACACTTTTGCTTCCTGTGGCACAGTGTCCTGTGGGTCTCGAGCCTATGCGTTCCAGACGTGCAGGCTCGTTCCTTGACATTAACAGTACTGTACCTGCAGCTGTACTGTCGAGGGGGAAATGTTTAACATGTTCACAGATGCGCAATCTCAGGTTCCAGTTTGAACTCCATCCGGACAAGGCACTGCTCAGCAGTCCTGTACTGGGTATTTGGGATGTGAAGCTCAAGGTTGCACCTAGCTCACACCTGGTACTTGACCTTCGCGATCTTAGCCGTTTTCTGTGGAACGTTCGTTTCGACAAGCACAAGAAGTCAAGCTTCCTCACCTACTTCACCCATTACGAGTATGGGTTCCATCAAAAGACCTCGGGAAGCTCTTCACAGGAAGAGGCACCCGAGGAGTTCGCTTTTGCTTCTGATGATGAGTGGGTGATCGACGAAGCCAACATGGAGTTGATTCGCGTTCACAAGCAGATGAGGAAGGCACTGTACCAGCCCAAGGATGGACTCACGCCGATCCCAGTGGAGTTCCTGGACACCAAGCGCAAGACGATCATGGAATTCCCCAATGGCAAGAGTCTGGTGAAGGAAGATGATTGGAGTTCCGGTGAGCTTCCTACGACCAAGACTTCTGAGTCTTGGAAAGGTAGGACGATCTTTAGGATACTTGCTGGTGGTATCGAGAGTAGGACTTCAGTACCTGCCAAGTCTAAGGATCCTGCCAGAGGCAAGAAAGGATCCCCAGACGATATCATTAGTAAAGGTAAGCCTGAGGACAGCTCAAAGGAAACAGGAGCAGCCGGAAGCTTCCCACCAGGGAAGGCACCGGTCAAACGAAGAGTACGCACCAAGGGAAGCGTTCCACAGGGAACGGGACCCAAGGTTGCTGCTCCTCCAGTCGCTCCTGAGGATGATCCGGATCTTCAAGACATCGATCCTTCTCTTCCGGGGGATGTGGAAGAGTTTCCGAGAGGAGCCCCAGAGGTCTCTTCGCTAGAACCTAGGAGGATCGCGCTTCCATTGCCTGGCCAAGAGGTTTCAAGGGCCTCTCCGCAGTACCAACGCATGTTAGAAANTGTGAAGCATTACCACATGAGTCCAGCTCAATTTCGTCGAAGGACCAGCATGCTTGGGCTGCCAGGAGAGATCTACGACAAGTACGACCGCATTGTGAAGGGCTGTCGTGTTTGTAGCATCTCCGTGCCAACGCCTCCGCGAGCCACAATCGCAGGGCTACGCGCATCTTCTTTTGGTGATCTGATTTTCGTCGATCATGAGGAAATCAAGTTCGGTAGCAAGGCTTACCTTGCTCTGGTCATACGGCTCTTACGAGTCTGGAAGCGCCCGAGACTCTGGGAGCTTTTCGTCAATGGACTGAGGATAACAACTGTGTTCCGAAAGGAATCGTTGGTGATCAGGCTTTCTTCACCGATCAGTTCATGGCCTACTACAAGTTCCATGGGATAACACCTTATCCTTGTGGACCTCGCACGCCTTGGCCCAACCGTGCTGAGACCGCAGTTCGATTGTTCGAACGAACTTGGTCGATCATGGCAAAGGCCCTGGCTGATGAGGGTTATGCTGAGAAAGTTACTGTTCGTCAGGCAGTGAAAAAGGTGGCATGGGCAAGAAATTGCCAGCTGACAGTTTCAGGCTATTCTCCTCTGGAGATAGCTACTGGAAGAAAACCACCTGATCTGTTTGATGTGGAGACTAGTACTCCTGAACAGCTCTCGGCTAATCCTTCTCCAGAGGATCGTACAACCTTCATGCCGTCGGATGGTCCATGCCACCAGAAAGGAGATCGCGTGTTTGTCTGGCACAAGGATGAGTCGAAAAAGAAGTCTGAGGGTGTGTGGGTCCGAGGCATTGTGCTGTCGCAGGAAGGTGCTATGGTTTTGGCTGAAGTTCATCGCGCTGTTCTTCGAGTGAATCAGTCGAAGGTCAGGCGTGATGGCGATCCGTGGCACGATGTTGCGATTAAGAGACTCCTGTGTGCCTGTGTTCCTGTACGCCCTGCGAGGGGATACACGCCCAGGTTACATCTCGGGGGGGGGGAACCATTCGGAAATAGTCCCTACTACAACCGGAACCCCCATACCACAACCAGAAGCCCGATACCACAACCAGAAACTGGACCCTACTACAACTGAGCAGTTATTTACCCAAAACAGGTCCCTAGTANAGTTTAGGGTTATTGTAAACCCTATTATCTACTATAGATCCTAGCTCACGTGAAATCCCTGAAGAACTCAGTAATTAAGGGGTTGGGACAAGGGTTTACTCTCAAGGCGGTCTGTCGTTTAGGGTTTTACTCACTGAGGGCTCTTTGTCGTCTGGTTGTATGGGGCATGGGGCTGGCAATGACGGTGAGTATGAAGATGACGATGACGGTGAGTATGAAGATGACGATGACGATGAGCATGAAGAAGACGATGGCGATGATGATGCCGATGACGATGGCGATGATGAACAAGATGACGGTGATGATGAATATGACGATGGCGGTGACGAAGAAGATGACGACGAAGATAGCGATGACGATGGCGAGTAAGACACGAGTAAGACGATGATGCTGCCGATGACGATGGCGNATGATGAACAAGATGACGAATAAGATGACGGTGATGATGAATATGACAATGGGTCACTGTTTCCTTGCGGTGGTTCAGGGTTTAGGGTTTGGTGTTAGAGGTTTAGTGTTTAGAGCAGTCTCCTGTATGTACCTTCACCGCCACCAAACACGGGTTTCACAAGTTTAAAGCCTTTGGGGTAGCAAACTTTCGGATTTTACAGGTTTGAAGCTTTCGGGGTCTTACAGTGTTGGTCTACTGCTTTGAAGTCAAACCTTCAATGGCATAGAGGCCCTTCTTTAGTGTTAGGTTTTACTTGTTCATTATGAATATTTCGTATATCGTCGTAGCATCCGGGCGAAGAACGGTACCTACTGCAACTGCATTTTTTCTAAAACTGAATGTGTTTCCTTAAAGGTTGACTATCAGATTGGAAACCATGCAAAGTATTGCAAAATGTAAGCTTCTTAGCTGNAGCTTCTTAGCTGGTTGTGATATGGTGGTTTCGGGTTTTGCCCAAATCCAGGCCCAGTTGCAGTATAGGGCTTCTGGTTGTAGTATCGGGCTTCCGGTTGTAGTAGGGACTAGTCGCGGGGGGAGAAGGCCCCCCCCCCCAGTCTGGTTTGCGGGATTTGGGGTGAGGAGGGAAAATGGGAGGTTACACCCCCAACCCATCCGCCAGGGTCGGCGGACCTGGCCGCAACGCAAAAAGCCTGAACAAGATGTGGCACGTGTCGCTGCTTCCGAGGCAACTTGGACCAAGCAACCCAGCTGCTACTCGCGCCCGTCCCTCAGAGTCACAGGGAAAGGGCTGTCAAGATGGCCAGCGACTCGATAGACTCGGAGCTTGTCCACGACTGCAGGAGTGCCGCTGCCGAGTCCCCAGAGATGGCGATTCCGCCGCCACCACCGCCCCCAGCGGAGGCACCCACAAAGCCGAGGAAGCCTAGGAGGCCTTGAGAAGGCCTAAAGACAGGTGTGTTGCCACAAGCATTTGTCTCGAGTGCTGTCTGCTATGCCGGAGATGAACGAGAAAATAGTTTCCAATGGGAGCGGCCAACAGTCCTTGTGCGGAATTCTGAAGCCATTCTGTGCAGTTTTTCCGTTTGTTGCGGTGTGTTCTATGGTTGGCCACTAGAGCAAACCAAGCCTAGCTGTGACACCCACATCAACAACTTGTGAACCTCCATGTTATGCCGAAGGTCGACCCTCTTTCGGAGCTGCTCGGTGCTAACGAGATTTCGCTTCTGTCTCCCTCTGGACACGAGTCGGAGGGAAGTGTAATAGTGTACTGTAGCACGAGAGAGCTGCGAGCTGGCGATGCTGCAGCTGCCTCGGTAGCTGTGAGGTTCTACTGTAGCTTCCGGATACCTTGGTTAAGGGCTGGGGGTCCGTAAAGAAAAAGACCCGACTTTTTGCATGGACTACCGCTTCTGTTCTGAAAGCCCCATGTGCGCACCGAGGAAAGTGGACACCCTGGTTGGCATGGGCTTCACTGAGGTCCAGGCCCGTGATGCCCTCGATGGTTGCAGCGGCAACCTGGAGCGAGCTGCCTCTGGGATATCAAATCTAGCCAGACTTGGTAACCCAAGTGTTCAAAGCTCAGGGTTTCAGGATTGAGATCTGCAGGGTCTGATGGTCTTTGAGGTTGAAGGCTGTTTAGGGCCTAGGGCTGTCTCGGATTCTCTTCTGGAGGCGGGCTTGGACTTGCCATGTGTCTTGCAAGGTCGAATATCTCACCACCCAAGCGTCGTGAAGCAAAGCAGGACGCACTTTCTTCTTGTAGTGGAGGTGCGTGGGACGGAAAACTATCCGCCCACCAGACACAGTAGACGGGTGACATTCCCGCGCGGATTTCCTGTCTTTGCACCTCCACATGTCTTTGGCACTGATGCGTTGTGAGCATTCATGCCGAATGCCGAACAGCTGAGTAGCTGGTGCTCGTTTCACCCGCCCCGGAAGGTTGGGCCTATAGGACCAGGACCAGCAATGAGCTGGTGTTGAACCGATATTTGCTTAAGTTGGGCAGGGCGGCGGCCAAAGACACCGGACCCTGCCCCACGTCTCCATCAAATTAGCTTGCATAGTGCCAGCAGAGCCACCATCTCTCTATTCGAGCAGGACTGAAATTGACTTAACCCTTGCCAGCTTGCATGACTCGCCATGCATTCCACGACATGTTGCCCTAGCCTTAGCCGTCGTTGCACTGCCATTGCTCCGTGCCTGCGGCCTTGCATGTGGGCTACCTCCCCGGCAGCTTCAGAGAGTCCGGCACACGCGAAGACGGAGGGCCCCTCGCCATGGGCTCTGCCTTGCGCTCAGAAGTTGTGTAGATTTGGTGGGGTACGGATGTTGAAACCAAGAGAAGCCTGAGGTTCTCTCAGATCCATGCTGTCCCTTGGCTGGACTGCTTTTCTAATCAGACAGCTTTGTCCAAGATCTGAACTGTTTCCATGCTTGAAGGTGGCAACGGGTCAGGAGACGAGATGTCGGGCCGCAGACACGATCGACGATAGATGTTCCACACTTTTCTCTTCGCGTGTTTCAAGTAGCCGAAACTCCCCGCAGGAGATGATTCGACTGAAACCAGGGACGTGGTACCAGCACTGGTGCCAAGCACCCTTGCAGCATGCAGGAACTAGAATCAACTAGAAGCATATGAGGGTGTCAAACGTCATTGGATGGTGCACGGCCTTGCTGGCAAAGGCGCTGAAATACCGGCTCGTCTGACCGACAATACGAAGCTGGCAGGTGGGCCTTCAAAGCATGAATCAGAATCTCAAAACCCTCAACAGCATGTACATGCTGAGCACGACTTCTCTTCGGAGTGCTCTGGTGCTGACTTGCGCTGATGTGTCGTCAGAGGTCCAAAGCCCAAAGCTTCGAAGCCCAGAAAAGAGGACGTCAAGACCCTCAAGGAGCCGTTATGCGCTCTGTGCAGCTGTGCATATTGCTGTGCTGAGAGGAAGTTGAATAAGCCCAGCCTCCCTTCTTAGATGGGAGTGTTTGATCAGTGCTTTTACCAGCTTCTCTACAGGATATGGGCTTTGAGGAGGTTGCTGCGAAGAACGCGCTGGAAGCGACCAACGGCTGCTCGGACAGAGCCAGACGAAGCACAGAGTGTGCAAAGTCCGAGCTCCCTTGCCTTTTCTGGACTAACACATTGCATGTGCAGGCAACCTTGACCAAGCGATGCAGCTGTTGCTGCAGGGGCCTCAATTTTTCCAGGTTAGAGACGCCTTCGACGACTTACAATGCAGCTTTCACAGGTCAACTGTCTCGTCCGAGCCCGCGCCTCCAACGAGCCCTCGTTCCCCGCCCGCGCGGGCACAGCCGACACCGACGGCACCTGTGTCGAGTGCCATGGACGAGATGCTGGAATGCAACTGTATGGGATTCATAAGATGTGGGGGGAGCAGGAATCAAAGAGGCACGATGAAGCAGGCATGAGAAAGGGCTCTGTCTATACTGAGGAAGATTGCTACTCTCGTGGGCATGGGCTTCACGGCCACCCAAGCGCGAAATGCATTGGACGGCTGCAGTGGAAATGTGGAAAGAGCAGAGCCCTGTCAGCAAGACCCCTTGCAACGGGCAGCTGAAGTACAGAGACCCCTTCTAACAGGTCGAGTACCTCATGGCCTCGGGCGAATGAGATCGGGACCAGGCCAAGAGTGATTCAGCCACGGCTCAGGATTAAATCCTGGGAGTCGTGAACTCCACGTTCTGGACCGGGCTGTGCAGCCCCAGGGCTAAAGGCAAACAGTGACACCTGCAGTCGTTTAAAACGCCAATGTAGGTCTTACGCAATACATGCGTGCAGACACTACCAAGTCTACGTAAGTTGCAAGTGGCTATCGGCCGCAACATGTGCCTCGGAAGCTGCACCACGAAAGTCGCAGGGTCTCACCAAGATCAGCACTTGGCCCCAGTGAGGAACAGAATCCTGCGGCACGGCGACACAAACGGATTTGCAGGGCCTTCGAGAAGTGATGGGGCTGAGTGGCTCTTGAGCCTGCCTCCGGCATTTAGCCAGGCAGCCGAGGCAGTACCAGATGACAAAGAAACGCCCCGGTACTGGTACCTGCACTAGTGCGTCACACCCCAACCTGAGAGCACAGCTGTTACTGAAGTGCCCAGGTCGGTTCCCAAGGTGTATCGAGGAACCAGATCTTCGTGATCGAGGCCGGAAGCCATGCCGACGCTTGCTCCATGTCGCCTGACTTCACAACCTGCCTGCAGTGCCTCCAGAAGCACAACGGCAAGAACCTGATGAATGCTGGCTTGATGCTGGCAGCCGACTAAGTCCGTATGCTCGGGTTGCGACATGATGTCACATGTTTGCTGGCTCTCGAGGATCGTGTTCGGCAGCTCATTCAGAACTTCACCTCCACGGACAGCGCCGGGATGAGAGTAGAGCGACGTGCGCCTGTCCCAAGAGCTCACGGAGCCCTTGGATGCGGTTCTGAAACATGGTGCATCCTGGCAACAGGAGATGTTGAAGCGCCCATCCCCAGACGGCTTCGACCCCAGCTCTGGTGCACCGCGAATCGCAGCAGACGGCTTCTGTGCTTCGAAGGATGGAGGCCACAGGACGGCGAGCTTCAGCCTCAGAGAGACGCCACGGCCGAAGCGTGAGCTCCGTGAGCTCTTCACACTTCGTCTTCGGACAGAGAAGGACGGATAGTACTGGTTACTGATAGTGGTAGGACAGTAGGACATAGGACCGGTGGGAAGTAGAGAGAACAACATGAGCTCTCCGACTTCTCGAGGTTGGTCTACTACGCCAGCTGCCTCGTAACGTCCCCAGCTACGGTACTTTGACAGTTCTTCTGGTTGCAAGGGTCCGTTGCTGCAACCTTACGTCACTGCAACTCCAGCATGTTGCAATGATTGTGCTAAGATTTATGAGGATAAGATGTTGGCACATTTGCAAAGAGCAGAAAAACGCTGCCAGGTCCTTCTTCGCTTCCTCCCCGTAGCTGCCTTTGAGAAAAAACTCCGGCTCCCCGAGTCCCACAAGAAGCGAACACGTCTGAACAAGACATTGCACTGTCAAAAAACGAGAAGCTTGGAACTGGTGATCATTTGCATCCTGTTTATCATCCGTATCCTCACACATATTAAACTCAGTTAACCTTGCAGAAATGACATGCAGCTGGTCGCAACAATTTTAATACATAGCAGTTCAACATCACCAGAGTCAGAGGGGCTGTTTGCTCAGGACCTCCTGGTGGGCATTGCCGAGGGGCGTAGCAATAACTTGATCAACAAGCCTTTTGTGGCCACGGCCCCAGCACGGCTTGCGGCGTTCGCCTGCTTTTGTGGCTCAGCAGAAGGGTTCAAAGTGCAAAGCCTTGCGCTTCTTTCATCGGCCCTCTTCGTTCCGGCAGTCCGACATCTTCTCCTCGATCCACGCCTTGGCACTCCTCAACAAGGCGAGTGGAACAACGACTGTAGGAACCTGATTTTTTTAAGAAACCTATAAGCGAAGGTGGTTGGTGTAGATCCCGTTCATACAGGAAGTTTAGAATCGACCTACTTGAGATCCGGCATGAATTTGATTTCAGGCTGTTGTAGACGGCAGGCCAATTAGCGATTTTGCGCTGGAACGCTTCAGCGCAGCATAACAGCCGCAGCAGCCGGCATTGGAAGCGTGTGCTGAAACTGCAGCGGACCTTCCGAAGACAGAACCCTATAGTTCTCGCATGCAGCGGGCCTTCCGAACACACAACTCTACAGCGATGGCTAACGCAACAGCTTTGTCGTGCAGATCATGCTCTCTCTCTAGATATAATATATATATATATATATATATATATACATATATATATATATATGGTCACTCGCTCCGCGGCCCCCCCATCCCCCCCCAAAGGTCAATGGTCCGGATATAGGGTGGGGCCCCCCATCCCCTGTGGTGTGGGGTGTGGGGTCCCTTTTCCCCTGTGGGGTGGTTGTGGGGTTTTGGGGTTTAGGGTTTAGCTTAAGCTTTGGGTTTACGGTTAAAAGGCATAAGGCTTCGAGTCGACAAGGGCTTAGGGAGGATTTGCGGTGTATGTTCTGCTTTGGGCTTAGAGCCTGCATTTAGGCGGGGGTTTAGGGTTGGGTGTAGGGTTTAAAGTACCGTACAGGTTAAGGTTACTGAGCACGCGCTACGTTACAGGGTTTACGGCTTGCGAAGGACTTGCATGTGAGCCCTGGCCGCCCCCCCAGCACCACCCCACCATCCAGTGGCAGCTCCAACGGCCCCCGCCCGTTTCCGCACACGCCAGCCCCCCCNCCCCCAACCCCTACCAGACCATACCATGCAGGGGGCGGGCCGGGAACCGCCAGACGCCTGACCATATGGTCACGCTTGAGTATGGTGTATGTAAATATGCACGTAAAGTAATGTGTGTGTGTGTATATATATATGTATATATGGTTGCGCCTGGACGGGTGGATGGATGGCTGGGTGGGTGGGTGGATGGATGGATGGATGTGTGTATACATACACACATTCATCCACACATACATATGCATTCATCCAGACTACGGTAATATCCATCCACATTAATCCATTCATCCGCCCCTGCATACACACACGTTCCTATATTAAGCGAGAGACAGAAAGGCATTAACACTGATGATGCCCCCATGTACACACATGTCATCTATGAGTGCGAGTTCATGTTCGCGGAAGTGTGGCTGTTTTCTGCTATGGCTGTACACACTGCACACGTGAAGAAAAGTCTGGCATCGATGGAATTGTCGTGATTTGTGCATGCTGATCTGCTGATAAGGAGTTGGCGGGTTTATCTGTGTGTGTGTGCGGTTTTTGTAGGTACAGCCAGTGGAAGATGTCACACCAGTGGCCGTGGACTGGAGCCGAGATCATCTCAAGTTTTTTGTTTGAGAGACACTTTGCATGGTGCACCGGCTGGATCATTGGTCAATGCTACTCATGCAGCGCGTCTATACTCCAATTTCCGGCATTGGGCGTACTCAGCTGTCCAATGTTGTCGCAGCCACCACACAAAAAGCAGCGCAGTGCTGCAAAAGGCGCCGGTCGTCCGATATTGAGGTCACAAGACATCTTCGAACTCGGTGGCTTCACTTGCTGCAGCTGCTGTGCTTGCTGGCATGTTTTTGCTGCTGAATGTGTGAACGCAGCGGCGCTGTAACCTTAAAGGAGGCAGGACACTTTGGCTTGTCATCTAGTCCATGCATTGGCCTTTGCTGTGTGTCGACTTGCGTAGTCTCAGGGACACCTTTAGCCTCCCCTTTACCCACTGGACGTGGCATGCTTCGTGGAGACACGAGGGCCTGCTGTCGTGTCAGGCTGTACGATGTCGACAAGACACTGTATGCTCTGAGCTCACATGTGGCAGCTGGCCATATCATATGATGATTTACTCTGGTCCAGAGCTTAGGACACCAGCTTGATGTCGAGCCCTTCCCACTTCGAGTTCTTGGAGCCTTGACTTAAAGAGCTACGTTGGCCGTGATGGAGGTCACTGTCACTTCCACATAAGTCTCAGCTCGGAAGTTTGCTTGCTTCAACAAGTAAGGAGAAGTTGCTGACCTCGATGGAGGCATAAAGCAGCATGGTAGCATGCATGCGGGTACCGAGTTTGTGGATTCAACTCGTTTTGCAGTCTTGAGCTTCCTGCCCTGCTGTGCTTGTGCACCAAGCATTCCGCAGCATAAGCTCGCAGTGCATGCTCCTGGCTGTCGGCTGGCGCGCCGACTTAATATGCCTCCTGGCCATGTGCGCAGGGTCTCTGCTACAACACCCGCTTGCCACCTCGAGAGGACATCATGAAACGATGAAGTAGACAACAGCAATTCGGGAGGTGGTCTTTGCCAGTGTCGATACATGTCACCGACCGGAACGGAAGGCGCTGCTAACACTCGGACCGGTGCCGGACACACCGCGCGCTGCTGGAGACTTGGGAAAGCTTTGTAGTGGTTGCGCTCAACGTTTGATTTAGCAAAGAAGCCCGCCATGCACGGGCATTTTCAGGTCGAACCTCCAGAGCAGGCCGTGCGGGCCTTTGCAGCAAGACAGGATGTTGTAAAATCAGTTTGCAGTCTGATCATGATATGATGGAGGATGCATCGTACCCACGACGTAGTGAGCCAGGATTGTGCCATTTGAGGTGCCATCAAACTTCAAGGCCCTTGATCAGGACAACGGGGCCGAGCAAACTGGCGACTCGAATCACGATCGACTCGGGTTCAGGCTGTGTTGCGACCCCGCCATGGTAGCAGTCTTGCCCGGTAAGCCCAAGAAAAGCTGACCAGTAGGAATTGCTTGAAGTGTCAGCATCTCGGCCCAAAGCAGCAGGCCAGGTTTTGACGCCCACGCCATGGCTGGCATCCAGTTCCCTGCCAATGAGAAGGGCGATAGGCGCCATGCCCAGAAAATGAGAGATTAGATTGTGGGGTTCAGGGTACGAAGCTCAAAACATGACAGTTAGGGTTCTAATTATAATTTTACAACGGTTCTGCCAAGGTTCTCTCGGAGTTCTCCCGTTCATGTCGAACGTCCAATCTGGCACCCATAAACCTAAGAATTTGCAACTTTAGGCTGTGTTCCGGCATGATTCCACGACATCGCACTCAAGGGTTTGCCCGCCCTGTCACAACTAAAGCAATTGTCAGGTCCACCACTTCGTTTAACAAGAGCGTGTATGCAGCAATGGCAGCTGCCTTGGCAAGCGCTGAGGGCAAGGCCTTTCATCGAAAGAGCTTCTGTGTCATTGTAATGTGCTTTGCCTTTCGAATCTTGCCCTCTGGCTTGCGGAAAGGATCTGGAGCAGAAAATCAAGTCTGAGAAAGATTGGCGCCATCAGCAACTTTTGCCGCATTGAGTTTCGGAATTGAACTGACGATCACATCCGGACTCATGGGAGGCTGCAGCCTTCTGTCAAACTTGCACTGTTGAAAAGTGGAAAGTTCCGACCTCAAGGTACCATGTTCACTTGGACGCCCTGATCGAGCGGACGCTGAGAATACAGGCCGCCATGTGAAGCTTCGGGTCCGACGTCGCTTTGCTGTCAAGTCGCTCACCTTACGCCATCAACCATAATGCCATAATGCTACGAACTTGTGTCAAAAAAGCCATTCTCATCAAGCCGTGCCTGCCCCCATCCGAGTGTGCGAGTCGAAACCATCCCTAAATCTGGATTGTGTGGAGCCTAGCCTAGCCTGCCAGTCGTGAGTCGAAACCCGTCCCTGAAAGCACAATTGAACCCAAGCCCATCCGAAGCCTTGGTACACCCCCCAAGACCCGATGTCAACGTACACCAAAGCCCTATCATGCCCTATCGTCAGTTTCCCACCCTGCAACGCGGGTAGCGCAAAACAAACCCGAATCTCAACCCCAGGCCAACAGTTAACCCCTTGTAAACACCGTATCAGTTGCTGTCCCATGTTTTGCCAGGATGGGACTGCACTGCAAGACATCCTGAAAACCGGCCTTGAGAAGGTTCCTGGAGCAGACGGTGAAATTCAGCGGGCTCCAACAGGATAAGAGCTACTGTAAAGGTTACCATAAGGGTGAGTTAGTATACGGGTTACAACAAGGGGGGTACTACAGCGCCGTAGGGGTAAGTATTGCCACGGCTTGGCACGATACTTCTGCGTCTTCCCCGATGGACATCCCAAGCCCGGCTACATATTACTCAAAAAGGGGATCTTACTGTAGGTGGCTCTATGGAGTTGTAGGGATTGTTGGCCTTTGGGAAGCCCACAGGCACGCGCGATGCAGTTCGAGTGCGCTGATGGCAAATATGTCGCGTTAAGTGCAGCCATGGCTGCACCAAGCGTGACACGTGGCTGCATATTGGGGGTTCATGATTTCCTGGACACGACGATTGATACAAGAGTTCACTGCTGAAGCTGCATTTTCTTAGAGGGTTCTTTGCCGCTGCTCTGGCCAGTTCAGGAAGTTTCAGACTGTCACAGCTCCTTAGCGTCATTCAGCCTCAATCCTTTGATTGACTGATGAGAGCGGACCCCGAGATTAGGAGACGATTGCAGGTTGCAAACCGTCTCAGGTGCAGGGAGATGGTGCTCCCACAGAGAGATTTTTCCTGCCGTATGGCGGAAGGCATCTGAGTGGAGAAGAGCTCGACTCGCAGTGCGCCACATGACTGCAGACTGAGAGTAGAAGTCCTAAAGTCGTAGTAGATAGTAGTAGGCTGGAGGTGGTGGTGGTGGTGGTCGTCGTAGTAGTAATAGTAGTATAGTAGTAGCAGCAGTAGTAGTAGCAGCAGCCGTAGTAGGCGTAGTAGTCATCGTCGTAGTCGTAGTCGTAGTCGTAGTAGTAGTAGTAGTAGTGGTAGCTTGGTAGTCGTCGTCGTCGTAGTGGTAGCAGCAGCTGCAGCAGCCGGAGTAGTAGTAGTAGTAGTAGTAGTAGTAGTAGTAGTATACTAGTAGTAGTAGTAGTAGTAGTAGTAGTAGTAGTAGTAGTGGACAGTTGCAATGGCACGGTCGGCGGTAAGCAAACGCACTGGAGTCCAGAAGGCAAGACTTGGCTTCCAAGGACAAGTGGGCCGACTATGGAACAATGGAACCAGACTGTGCCACAGCCATAAAGGTCGGCGCGAGACAGCTGGGCAGCCTCGCCGGCAGGACTTTTCTAGTGAGACCTGGCTGCAAAGGTCCGAGGAAGCGTGGATTCACCAGACCAACTGACTCTGCAGAGGTGTGTCACATTGTGATAATGCCGTCGGGAACTGTTCTCTGCTTGCAGAGCAACTGAGTTCGGCATGCAGTAGCTTGCGGGTTCAGTCACATCTGGCAGCGCGATTGAGGCTCGGCGCAGGGTCCGAACTCGGGCCGGTGCGACCGTTGTTGCAGGCCTGTTTGTTGCGCTGTTACGCCCATTCGGTAAATCACAAAATCACAGCGATGGGAAGCCTGGTGTGTGAGGCTGGTGCAACTGTAGCTGCCGTCGCGACTCGCCGGCCCAAGAGATGGGCGGACTTGATCGCCTTCGCCAGAAAGTCTGCCGGGAAGTTGCTGGTGCCAGTCTTGGGCAACCAGCCTGCCAACGATGAGGCCAGGAGAGCCGGTCCTAGCAGCAGACAGCATCTAAATGTACGCAAACGACTAGTATAACAAGGATTTCGGTAGGCGCGGAATCAAAACGACAAACATAGGCCCCTACGGTTCTTGTTTGTGTTTTTTTCAGGCAGGCCCTACTGTTCGCTAAAGAAGTTGGTTGCACATTGCAGTTTACTGTAGAGATGAGTGCAGGATCTCGCAGCTGTTGCTGGAGCTGACCTGCTGGCCGAAGCGCCAGCAGTGGTCGACTGGCTGGGAGCTCAGCTACATAGCTTTGCGGCCTTGCCCACCTAAAGGCCGTTTTGCAGAAACGGCAGGATGCGACGTGTGGCCAAGGAGGCGCCTGGCAAGGCGGGTGTGTAGTCGTAGAACCCGGGCCGATGGAGCTGACCTGCGATTGCATTTGACTGGCAGGTGACTCTTGGAACGTACCTGTATGCAGATGGTGAAGCGAATGTCTCTCGATGGCACAGAAGAGGTCGCACCCGGTCCAGGATGCGCGATGCGCATTGGGAGTCCCGCGCTCGAACCGTGCAAAGGTGCGACTCACCGTTGCAGCCGACTACGCGGTGGACGCTTTGAAACCACTTGGAACTGACAAAGTCAGTTTCGCCTACCTTGCCCCGTGGATTTTCTATTGCGACGGCAGGGGCAGTTGAGTAGTTCAGCGCTTGAGTCACAAGCCTCGAGGTCGAAGTCCTCACCGGTAGCTTGCATGCTGTGATCTGAGGCGAGCTGCGGGACATCGACCGCGATTCCTGTGGAGGTCCCCGCATGCCTGGGCTGTGTCGGCGCAGGGAGAGTTGACTTAGCGATTCGTGGGTCCGAGTAAGGCCATATAAGAGGCGGATCAGAACAGCAAAGGGCTTCCCCAACTCGCAAAACAAGCTGACCCAGTTTTGGCAGAGCCGCCTTCTGGGCCAGCGGCCAGCGCCTCTCAAACTTGGTCCGACCCTTGACCCGCCCAACTTGGCGTGCATTGAGTTCACCTTTACGTCGGGTCATACATTACATTGCATTACATACATATACATACGTACATGCATACATACATACACACATTCACAGATAGATAGAGATATATATATGCAAATATGTAATTAAATTATGTAAGAGAATATATATATATATATATGGTACCCCCCCCATTGACCTACCATTTTGCTTCTTTTGAGAGGCAAGAGTGGGTCGGGGCGGGGTGTAGCCTCATGGAGCGGCGTCCCGCAAATGCTAGCTTCTGAAACCTCTCAGTGTTTTG